>CAJNDT010000466.1:0-62500 GCA_905221615.1 Symbiodinium sp. CCMP2592
TATAATATATAATATATAATATATACTATATAATATATAATATATAATAATATAATATATAATATATAATATATAATATATAATATATAATATATGATATATAATAATATATATATAATATAATATATATAGTATGTATAATATGTATAATATATAACATATAATACATACATACATACATACACTCTATATATATATACTATCTATCTATCTATCTATTTATCTATCTATCTATCTATCTATCTATTTATCTATCTATCTATATATATATATATAGAATACTTATATAGGAGATATACAGGGGCAAGACCCCAAACCAACACGAAGCGTCCACGACCAATCCCTTAGCAAGGCCGGATATATATATATATATATATGCAATTCAGGAGTTTCGACATAAAATATACGGAGACAAAGAGAGACAGAGTGTTTGTTTACTATGGCTCAAACCAGATGCTGGCTCAACAAACGCCCCGAAGCGTCACTATACAGCGGGTCGTCGCTATACACTGTGTCGTCGCTATATATGGTATCGAACGGCTCGTACTGGTATGTGAGAAGGTTTAGTCGTTTAGATCTTCCAGTGTTTCACGGGGCTTGCGGCTTGGAGTTTTCAAGCATAGCCACAATCCCTCTGGTGGGTCTGAAGCACACCCTTGCTTAGGCTGATTCGGGCTTGAAAACCTCCTGAAGCCCTCACCCCCTAAAACCCAAATGTTTCCAGCCCCAAAACCTGAGGACCGTGATGCCCTAAACTAAAGCCTGCTGGGTTAAACGCGAAGCCAAAACCTTGAACATTCCCTAAATAATCCAAAAACCTTATAAAACGCTCCACAGAGACCTTCAGCCACCACCCAGCGACTCCCAACGCAGGAGACGCTAGAGGCCGAGGCAAAGAAACGCGGAGCTCAACAGCTCCAGGCGCCTTGCATGAGGACCCGGTCGCCCCGTAGTGCCCTTATATCCGATGCACTTGTACGCTTGTTGCCGCCTCATATGACAACTCTTTCTGAATAATGGGAAATGGCACACCCGATACTGGGTTCGGGGTTCTGGATTTTTGGGTCAGGATTCTGAAAGCTCAGAAGCGATACCAGCGCACTGTCCAGGATTCCTTTTGGGTCAGTCAAGCCTATGCATGTAAGACCCTAGAATAATCCACCGCAGAACGTACTTTTCGGGTTCGCTTTGGGGCAGGCGCTTGGAGGCGTGAGCTACCTCGCAGAGCTCCTCGCAGGCGCGCACAGGGCCGAGGCCTGAACTTGAACAGGCGGCCGTAGCTCGCTATTTAGAGTTCAGGAAGGGTCTTGCAAGGTTTGCCTTGAGTGATTTGTTCAGCCGTATGGGGTTTCTGTAAGGAGGTTCCTCGGTTGGGGGTTCAGCGGTTCAATTCTTCAAAGTTATAGGGTCTTGAAGATCAGGGTTTCAAGGTATCGGGATTTGCGTTTCAGGTTTTGGGGCTACGAAATTTGGCTAATGCAGAAGCCTATGAGCTTGTGCTGGTGGTGGCCATGTTGGCCTGAAGCCTGAACCCTGAATAATAGCAAGAACGCTCAAGCAGTTCGTCAAGGAGTTGTGTTCCAATGGGGGTTTCCCATTCCTTAGAAGTAAGTGCTACAACAGAGGGTATCGTCGTTTTTCCAGTGAGTCCTGAACTGGGAAATCTACACCCAAGATAGCGTGACTCCTGGGTGTCTTGAAAATCGGAACTCTTCTATAAGAGCCCTATGATAAGAAACCGATTATTTCAATAGTGTTCAGCGTTTTTAGAATAATCATGTTGTGGCTTGGACTAGGGGTGAGATGTGGGAGCCCACGGTTAAAGGGGCCCAATGCGATTTAGAGTATTGGCGGTCAGCCGTCACGCAAGCCATAACTGCATATGTTTCAACCCGCACCTCATGGGTAAGGCCCACGGCGTAAAATGAACCACAATCCTTGCACTGTTTGGTTTCCGTTCAATACTCTCACACATGAGACTTCAACGGTTCTTTCTTAGGGCTTTAGTGATTCAGGGGAACCGGTCACCTAGTCTGGCTCCATGTTCAACAACTTGATGCAAGATACCGTAGTTCGGAATACATCCGATGTACTGGATACACTACATACCGCACTGCGGCAGCCGGAGCCAGAGCCCCCGTCTTCGAACCGTGTACAAGCCCCGTGGTTGTGGTGACTCAAGCCGAATGACTCAAACCAAGTTCCTCAACAAGAGCCAGTAGTGTTGCAAAAGCGCAAGAGCGCACCGATCGGCGCTTAGAAAGAATCCAGATTCGCTAAACGGGCTGAAGCCATCTGAGGCCGATTTCTCAACCCTTCAAGAGTCGTGGAACCTGTAGCTTCTCATACTGTGGTATTGCTTTGGGAAATTTGAACTTGCATGTCCTCGGGTGTTTGGGAAACGAGAAAGAACGAAACCTAACCTCCCAGCGAAATATCAGTATCAGCAAAAGAGGGCATCCTCACTCACCCCAAACCCCAAATCCCAAGCCTTCACGAGCGCCCTTTCGCTTCCGAGTTCGCTTCCGAACGGCCCGAATGTACCCACACAACACTTACTAGCAGCATCTAGCAGCGTTTATATTTGTTGGTTGATGTAATCCTGCTGCAACTCATATTAAACGCTTAGCGCACGACACTGATGGTGGTGTTGAGCAATCAACATGGCAGGAGGGCCAGCCTGGTCGCAGCTCAGTGGTATTAGGGTTGACCGTTTGTTAGTTTTCCGGTCGTCACATTAATCCGCAAAGCCCAAGCCTCAAAAAGACCCCGCTGAGGACAGACGGCCGGAATCGCACTGAGAAGCCCGTGATCGCTGTTGTCCGTGGTCGCCAGGCATGGCTGCAAACCTACGGGCGCGTTTCGTCAATAGAGGGGTTTCCTAAGTGCCTCGCAAGGGTATCCTTAAGAACTGGATCCTATTTGCAGGTGTCCGACGTGAGCAGGATCTGGGGCCGCTGTGGAGTTGACCTTTTCGAGTGCATGTCGGAGTTTTGGTTAGTTGGTTAGGGTTAAGTGTCCTCGCAGATCACTATTTAGTGTCCTCTCAAATCACTGCCCCCACCTTTCTTCAGCCGTTTCCTTCACGACAAAGGGCCAGCTGGGTCAAGCAGCAGTTCGAGGTAGGCCACTGAGAGGTTCCGTAGTTTCCGTGATTGGTTATCAGTTAACACCCAAGCCTTAAACATTTCAGAGGCATCAGAGGGCCAAATTGACAAGGAAAGCCTTGGAATTCGAAGTCGCCAAATCTCCTGATCCTCCAAGGAAGTTTGGGGTAAAGGGTCAGAGACTAAGGATTTAGGAGTTTCTTGCGTGGGGTTCAGAATGATAGAGATTTTAGGGTGCCTGAACCCATAACGGTTGCGGGTTCAGGGTGTATCGGTGTAGTGATGAGGGCTTTGGGGTACATATAAAGCTCGATTTCATGGCAGGAGTTTGGTCCCCGCGCGCACCTCGACGGCAGATGGATTTTTCACACTTGTTTCTTTCGTAATTATATGTTTCTTGAGGGAGGGGGGGCTCAAGGGGTCTAATGCGGAAATAGATTTTGGGAGTCCAGGACTAGGACAAGCCAGATTTCGGCAAAGCGCATAAAGAAGCAAGTAATTTCTGAGCTAAGTGTGTGGTGGGAAGCACCAGAGGTCTAGTACAGTTATTAGTAATGCAGACCCTTGTGCAGGCTGCCTTGCATCAAGTGCGTCGTATCAGGATACCTACCGATAGTCTCCTCTAGTGCAGGCTTAGTAGGCAGCGATTTGTGGTGGGTTGTTGTATTTGTGTTGGGCACTTTTAGGCCCGAAACTTGTCCCTATAACCCACTACTCTTTATGCAGATTTGTGTGACCCTAGCAGGCAGGCCCTTTTAACCTCAAACCCTTGAGTCTTGCAGTCATTCGTAACCTTATCGAAGTGGGTGACTGGGCTTCGAAGGAAAGGCATCGGGTGGAGGTTCCTCGAGGAGTCCGGGTGCACTCTCATCCTACCTTCTTGTCAAGTAACTTAGCTCAAGTCCCGATCATAGTAAGGACAGGACTCCACTCACTGCGTACATGGGATTTGTACACCTCATGATCAAGCTTATCTAAACTAATTGCTAGGATAGAACAACAGCCCAGCAAACCATTGACAGGTGGAGTTTTGCGTAACTGAGCTATGTAGACAGGTTCGAGCTGTTTGTGGTTCCATGTGTCAGTACTGGCAAGGCAAGCATCCGACGCAGGGGTGTAATTTCATGTCTCAACGAGACGAAATGTGTTTCGGATTGGGTATCACCTTGGTTGGAAATCTTCGACCACAGAGCCGCGTGTGAGCCCTGTGCAAAGCGACTACCAAATACGGAAATCCTGCCATAACACCAAAGCCAGGGCTGACCCGCCAGAATTGGCCAAGGTTGGGCCATCGTTCGCTGCTGGCCATCCCGGATTCGGTGGCCATGAAAGTGAGGGCCCTGAAGTTCAAGAAGGGGTTTCGGGGGTTGAGACCGATATGTTAAGGGTGTACGCTAGGCACCTAATTGACAAAAGCGAACATTGGTGAGGAGTGCAGGGTTGACCTGTGTTTCGTGTTTTTGCGAGCTGCTCTAAATAATTTTCCACTTGGGGTGTCACCAGTGAATCACTGGAATGTCTTCCTCGTTCTGAGGGTAGCAAGGATATTCCGGGTTTCAGGTATACAGTCATTCATTCATTCATTAATGACGGCATTCGGACGAACGATCTCAGTCCCAGCCGAGCAAGGGGGTCATAGCCCCCGGCGTTTACAAGTAGCAGAGCTGGCCAACTACCACAGCACAAGTTGGCACTGGAGAAACAGGGAAGAAAGGACAGCCTTCCCATACAAAACGTTTCCCAGCCGCATGCCGCATCTGTACGGGAACACGGCCGAACCCCCTACCCCTCCTCACTGATCTTACTTTAAAGCGTCCAAAATCTCTTGCACTTGGCGTTCCAATCCACCCCGTGGAGCCTGACCATACTTGCGATGGGCACCGCAGCTGGTGAGCGCTTTCTCCAAAGAACACATGACATGTGTTAGGTCAGCACAACACGCCAGATGCAACTTCACGGTGTTCTTGTCCCAAGCCTTTCTGAACCGAGCGATGTGGACCCTAGCCGCAATCACATTGGGGTCGCTCCCTAAACCCTCAAGTATACATATACACATACATATATAGAGTCTTGAACTGTTTCCCATTACAGACCTTCAAGATGGTGCATCACGACATGCTCCAAACGCTTCCGTAATCCGTATAGGCCGATTGCCTTTGCTGAACGCTGGAACTTGAAGTAACGAACTTGAAGGTTCATCAAGACCTGCGAAAGTTGTGTCGGTGTGCAGAAGGACATAGAATGCAACATAATGTAACTTTTGCGGAAGTCGCAGATGAAGTAGCAAAGATACAGCAAAGCCGTGTGCTTTGATCTTGATTAGAAGACGTAGACGTAGTCGTATTGTTCCTAGGGCGGCAAACATGTCGCCATCTGTTGCATGTTGCACATGATGGTAAATACGGGTGTGTCACTACTGACTGACGGGAATAGCCGTCAACACGTTATGACTGACTGCCCAAGCGTTGCTGCGGCTCACTGTGAATCGCACAAGGCCAACTAGCGCGGGAAACAGCCTTTGTGACAAACGCTTGATGAAGCTGGTGGGAATCTGCAAACAGCACGGAGGGGGTCGTTCTGTCAGCGGGTTTGGTGGCGCGGCAGGGCCGACTGTAGCAGTGGGCCAAGCAGCCTCTCCGCAGGAAGCAGCCTCTCCGCGTGACCAGGTGGTCAATTGAAGTTGGAGGTGCAGGAGCGGACGGGGTTTCCCTGAACCGAGACTGCCAGCGGAGTCCTGCACGCCTGGGATGGTTTTGCTATATGCCTCCAGCAGGTGCCGGCGTGGTTGGGAGAGTTGGATGTTCGGGCGCACAAGCGGGTCTTTACGGGTGGACCGACGTTGACTTTGAGGTCTCCTACCAGACCTGAGGACCGGTACGGCCAGTAACTCCATCATCGTCGTTGGTTGCGCTGTTACCAGACGCGGAGCCAGGACATTATCGTTTGAGGGCCGACCTCACCAGAACCGAACGGCCAGGACCGTCAGAGGGCCTGGCTTCGAGAGGCAACGGCGTGATCCTTGCACAAGCCTGCTGGATCCAGCAATACCGCACCGTCGAGAGGTTCTTCAAGCGCTTGCGGTACCAGGCATGCTAGTGGCAGCGACAAGAGCGCGGGATGCAGGGGAAGGTCTTCCAGTTCTTGCCAAGAAGAGGGCATCATCACGCTAAGCACTTTCGCCAGCTCCTGGCTGCGTTCAGGGTATCCTCCGTGGTGTCAGTGACAAAGTAGTCCTGTGTCGCGTGCACCGCTTCAACACATCCTGCTATTCAGCACTCCCTCTGGTTTGAAACAGTGTGCCAAACTTGTGGGTCATTTGGACTGCATTCGATATCTGCTGATTGACTATACCGGCCGTCAAGTCATCTCCCATGGCCGCTAGCTGGCCGAAGACAACACTTTGTGTGTGGGTGCAATGCGATGCTGCAAAATGTCTCACGTGTATGTGTCGCAAACAGCTCATGCCTACACACACCGGTGAGGCAACACCTCACTTGTAGCTGCATTCCGCCTATCATGCTGCCATGCAAGCCAAACAAGGACGTGCAAGGCCTGGTAGACGAGCGGGCGTGCGACCAAGACACGGGCCACCGTCCCGCAATTGCAAAACCGCCAAGAACCCTTAGCATCCCACTCGTGCCCTTTAGTAAGCAGGGGTCAAGAATGCGACATAGGAAAGCCCAGACATCCTGTGATACCCTTTCCGAAGCTTCAAATCCCCACCTTCCTCGATGCAAGTGGCACATGCATGATAAGCTATGTTCTGCAAGCTGCAGTCTTCCATCTTGGACACACTCTCAGAACAGGCCACGACGGGGAAGATGGAGTAACCATCAAAATTAGCGTTGAGGAGACCGACCAACTTTGCACAGCAGTCAAAATGGCCCTCGCCCAGCATGCCGCACATCCGGCCTTAAATGTACATGCGGTGTACATGTTGATGATGATGATGATGTTGATGATGATGTTGATGTTGATGATGAAGGTGATGATGATCCCGTAGCAAGCGTGTCATGCCGAGATACAACATGTATCAAAGCCAACTGGCATGTGCTTTTTCAAGAAGCTGTGACAATGCAGCATCGGGGGCTTGCATAGATCACCAGTTGCGTCCGTACTGCGCCCGTCGAGCCGTTGTCGAGACGGAAGCGCTTGACTGAAAAATGATGCGATCAGCCGATTGTCAGAACCCGGCACATGCAGCAGAATGGGCAGAACCTTCGATCCATGATGCGAGAGCTCTGATGGCGTTCGCCTGTAATGAGAGGACGCGACCACCATCGACGGGAATCGGTCGGTCCTTGCAGAATGTCGGTACCACCCGGCGCATTTCTGCAGCAAGTGCTAAGCTTGCTCAACATCGTGTTTGTGGCTTGAGCGATTTCGAACATGTCATATGTGCTTTCTTCGAATGGGGAGTGTTGTCGCGTTGAACACTTGTCTTCGAAGTACCAGAAGAATCGATACGATTCTCCTCGACTGATTCGATCTGGTTCGATTGCTTCAATCCACATGCTTCGATGTCCGTGGGCCCTCTTAGAATGTTGACACGTTGCTGTAACACATGCTAAACATCGGTTTTGAGACTTGCGAGATTTCGAAAGAAATCAGATTGAGACTTCGGTGCGGCTTTCACCCGTTCGCACACTGCGCTCAGGTGTGTACGTAAAAGCTCCCGTCGGTAAACAAGGGGCTGTTGTCAAGTGTGTCGTTCCAAAACAGCTCGTGAAGGGCTACTCTTCCTGTGAATTTCCAAGTGAACATGGCTTCTCCGAAGTTTGCGGACTTGAACACAGTCCGCAGGGGGGTTCCTCGCTTTGGTTTCATTGGTTTTCAAGCTGCAAAACCAAAGGAGGAAGAGGAGGAGGGGGACCGAGAACGACGACGACGAGGTCAAGGCGGTGTATATCTGTGTGTGAGATCGCTGGTGGCATTTCTGTTGAATTTCTCAAGATGCGATGGACGGAAGAGATTCGGAACCACCGGAGACGACACACTTAACGTTCGGTGCTGGCTTACCCAACAATTGCTGCAACCTGGCTGTGAAAGTAAAACGTGCGATCCAGGACATTGTGATTTACCTTACAGGCCATGGCTTGCTAGTTACAGCTCCCAAATCAGAGACATATGTCAGGAAATGGCTTCGTGACCAAGGTATTGGCGCCACCTAGAGTGATCCTGGAATCCGTCAGAGCAACGGCAAGGCGAAGGCTAGGGTGAGGTGGCTGAAAGATCGTATACGTGTGGCCAAAGGTGGCAGAAACGGCCCACCAGCGAGTGAAGGTGTTGTCACTTCTGATGACCCGTGACGTGGCTACAGGTATTCATACCCATGAAATGCTTTGTGGGTCCCAGCAGGAGGGAAGTTGCCTTGGAGACTATGCGGCCGAAGGGTTGTACGGACTCTTCGTTGGCGCGGGAGGTCTACTTGCCTATGGAAGGCGAGTTCCTACATACTGCCCGCACGCAGCCCAGGTTTCGAGAATTATGCGCATTTGGAAAGCTATCAATGGCAAACCAAATGAAGGATGGCAGGGAGAACTTTCGGAATCCCTGACCAAGATTGCGAAGGCGTGAATGTTGGGCGGCTTTTGAGTCATGTATATACCGTTTGCGGATGTCAAAGATCAGATGCAGCTGTAAAGAGCAAGCATTAGGATGAGAATGTAAGGAGCCCGCAACAGCATCAGAATGAAACATGGTATTTGTACTATCATTGCACAGACTTCTAAAGCTTTGTGTTTCGGTTTCGATACCCATTTCGACGTACACTTGTTGATGCAGAAAACATTTCGTTGTCCTCGTAACTGTTGCTGTGCTGCAACCTTGTGCAGACTACTGGTGTGTGACAGACGGGTATAGCCGTCAACAACAAGTTAAACCCGATTCCGTACACCCTCATCAATCCCGAATTGGACAACCAATGGCGGCACTGAATGAATGTTAGCTAAAGTGATTCTGAGAACCGACCTAACGATCGTTTCAGAACGCAAGGGACGCTCGATGTCAAGATGAATGATTATTGGAATCCTTGTTATGAGCATCCCTCATTCCGTATAGGTAACGCAACACCAAAACTGAATTTAAATTTAGGAAATCCCTACATATCATAACCGTTTGTTCTGTAACATCACGAAGGGTTGTTTCACATCACCCGAACCGTGTCTGGCACCCTTTGTAGCACCGCTGCGTGATTATTAAGTCCCATCTCTTTCGAAAGGGTCGAGTCCTTCTGCATCCGCATACTTTCTTGTACGCCAAGCGTTGTCCCCTAGCAACCGCGTGAATCACGAAAAACCTAAACGAATCCCGGCATACATGCAAAAGGGGTGAGAATCAAACTCCCACGACCGACTTTGTTGCAGGGTCCTGCTGTAAACACCGACATGCAGAACTCCCAGCGGGTCCTCAAATAAAGTAAATCCCAATCCGACCTTTTACACCTTTGTTTAAAGCGTCGTCGGTATAGCTTGCTCACCTACTGCACCTTTTGCACCACAATCAGGGACCTCATTCCCAAACCCTCGTGTTCCTCTAAATGCAAAGCGCCCCGAAACCTTCCACACCTTGGCCCGAGACCCGAAACATCCTAAACCCCAAACTCCGTGAATCTTACCTCTAACCCAAAGCACCCTGCAGTTTTTGGGATCCAAACCCACCTTGTTCGGGTGCATGCTGAATCTACGCTGCCGAGGAGCGCATGAACCGCTTGAAGTTTCGCAAGTGGCGCCTTTGTCGGAGCTCACGACAGCATAAGCCCCGATCTGTAAACATGCGAAGCAGCATAAGTACTCTTGCTATGAAGAGCGTGTCGTTTTACGCCAATTTGTTCTTGGAGTACGGCAGGTGTAAGATCAGGTTCAAAGTCCACAGTATGGTGTGCGGGGCTCTTCGTGCAGACAAAGAGCCGTATTTTTTTTGAGAATTAGCACCATTTGATTGTAGTGACGAGCAGCTCGCTGGAATCGGATGTGCACGTAAGCAGACAAACTGAGAACACTGATGCATGACAACATATTTCGGAACCCTAAACCCTTAAACGACCCCATGAAAACCCTACTACCCGAAAGAGCCTCACCAAGGCCTATACATGGATCCTTAGACCCCGAAGCCCAAAGGCCGGAACAAGCCCGAACACTGCTCAGGTATCGACCGATAGCCCCCATGATCGCGGACGAAGCGCTTGCAACCGGGACTGCATCGGCCCTAACAGTCGGAATCAAGCAGATGTCCTCAAACCATACGTGTTTGTTCAACTGTCACAGATTGAGCAAGAAACCTACAAGCTGGACCGGAGACTGCGGCAAGACAAAGTGGCCGGAAAGCCGTAACCCCAGCCCCGTACATGCTACGATCCCCAAGACCCCGCACCTCAGACCTGTTCAAGAAGAGACCTGTGTCCTGAAGCCTGAAAGATCCGAAATCCCTAAATACAGCCTCTGACAGGGACCTTGTCAGGAGGACGATGTGGTGATTCGCTCGGTTTTAGAATGTCCTGGTAAGCTTCGTTGAAGGACCAGGAAAATGAAGGCACGGGCATACCCGGAAGGCGCACAGCGGTCCCGGGTCTCCTGCTGTGGTTTTAGATTTTTCCCCGTCCATATAGGAGGCCGACTAAATTCACAGGATGCAATCCTCGAGTTTCCCTTCAACACAAATTCTAACAGAGCCTTGCTGTTCGGCCTCTTGGGCTTCAAAAAGCACGAAGTGCTTGAGGGCACTATCAGGGATATGCCAGGGCTTTGCTATGGCTGCTGGCAGATCTTTGGTGTGGTTTCCTAATCCAGCGCTTGCGGGGGGTGAAAATTCTGGGTGTCGTGCTTTCAAATGGCTCCAACTGTCTGAAGTCCCAGCAGGCCCCACGATTGGTCACCTGGTCCTGCCCGCACATGGTTTTTTTTTGAGTCATGCTGTTGTCTTGGTGTCGGGATGTGGCACTGCCGTTGTCTGCCAAGCTATGGCCATCATTAGCAACAGTTTTCTCCAACCTTTGAGACAGTCTCTCTGACTGAAGCCCAGACCCCAAAATACTAAACCGCACAACCCTAAACACCAAAAGCCTGGTAGCTCACCCCCAGCAAGATCTTCAATCCCCCAAAATGCAATCCCCCATCCTCAATGAAGCCCGAAGCTGTTAGAATCCCGAGGTTCAAGTCTTCGGCCGCCCGATCAAGGCTCCCTTCATGGAGAAGGCTTCGCAACCTTGGATGCTTAAAAACGGCGCCGTATGCCCCTATGCTTTGAATCTCTCTGGAAATTGGTCCTCCGCCATGTTAACGGTACGGATTCTGCTGAACCCGCCTTAGGCAAAGTGTTTCTCTAGACTACTCGACTTGTGATTTTGTATGAGGGGTGAAGGTTCAGGCCTAAGGGTTTGCCTACCCTGTATGGTTCCGAAGCCATGCACGGCCTTCAAGTTTAGTCCCCAAGCGTCAAGCCGGAAATCCCATCCCAGGTTTCGAATCAAGCCACACGCCAGGATCTGACTGTTGCAATCGCAAGTCTTAACTCCTGGGCTACTTGTGAGTTTGGGTTTTGATGGACGAGCAAAACAGTGCTAAGCTCTCGGCATCTTGCCTCGATCCATACCCTGCACCCGAGACAGGCGCCCAAAGTTCGCCAGGACCCGCTCCATGTGCGCCGAGAAGCCCAAGCATTTTGAGATATTTTGCTTTGTCCATAAGGATCTGTTTTGTTTTTTGTTCAGATGCTTGGTTGTGCGCGGTTCTGCTTTTGAAAAGGAACTACCGAGCTGATACTCGTAGACTCATAAGCGAGCCTGCAGTCCTACAGATTGAAATTACCAGGAACCTCGGGAAGTTAGTTTTGGGTTTCTGCCTAGGCTTTAATCTTTGAGACTTCGTGGCAAAGCAAGCACAGTATCATCAGTGGTGGGGTTAGTGGAAAAAGGATTGGCGACAAGCGCTTCCGTCTGACACCAATATAGCAGGGCTGAGAACAGCCATCTACAGAACGGCAACGGTTCTCATCGCAGCGATTCAAAGGCGGTAGCAACTGGTGGCAGCATGGCATTTGATGTTTTTTCAGCATTAAGCACTGTCGATAGCTAGACAACACCGTCCCAGCACATGCTGGGGTAGTGTTTACGGCTTGACGCAAAAACAGCGACGAAAATCCTGGAAGCAATGGAAACATGCAGCAATCACTTGCCCTTGATCATCAACTTCATCTGTATCTTCGAAGTGGCATCACCGCGATCGGCTGCACCGCATATTGTAGTACCCGGAGCTGTCTACGCTGCTCAGAGCTCCGGGCCACGGTGAAGACTTCCCGGCCCCACCGAATCCCCGAACGGACACAGTAGGAGGTCTCTAAGTGTTGTTAGCAAAATGCGTTTGAGGATCGCAATGAGGAATCCCGAGCCCCTATAATATGTCTTCAAGCATGTTATCGGATCTCGAGTCAGGACATCCGCGACAAGTTCCCCGGCATGGTCCATTTCGACGGCACTGCGCGACACCAGCACCTCGATTCAAGACCGCTGAAGGCATTGTCCCCGCGTTTTTGGGCTTAACTTAAGGCAGGGTCGGATGCTGCGTTCATCAGGGAAGTTGCATGCTGTAGGCAGAGTACATTTTCGGAGCTTCAATCACCAGCATTGCGACTACCTGATAATCCCAAGATGCAGAATAAGACAGTGCAGCTTAATGTGGCAGCTCAGTAGGTAACCTTCAGCCGTCTTGGGTATATGATATATGGGTTGATTTATCTGTTGGTAAAGGTACTTGAATACAGCACAGAGCCCAACTGCCCCCCCCGTGGCCGGCTTAAATAGGTTTATTTGGAAGCTGGAAGTGGTGTATTGGTGTGGTCAGCAACCCAGCCACTCCAGCCCGAGCCTGGCCAGCGCAACCACCCAGCCCAGCCCCCCGAGCCCAGCCCCACCCCCCACCCAGCCCGACCCAGCCCGACCCAGCCCAACCTCCGATGGCTATCTCCTCCTTTTTCGGATGGAAGCGATTGCGAAGGGATTGCAAGCTCAAAAAGAAAGGGCGGAGCTCCCTTCCTTTTTGCAAAACAGAAATCAGGTCCTCCCCTCAGCCTTCAAAAGCAAGATAAGTCCCTCACCCCATCCATCAACAACAAGAAGAGAGTCCCCCTCAAGTTGTCCGTGGTAAACCAAGAGTGTTTCTTTCTAGCGGAGAGCGCCTGGAGAAACCTCGCTCATAGCAAGAGAGTACAGAGCTCCCCCAACTCCCAAAACGAAAAGTACTCTACCTCAGCTTTGACAAGCAGAGGCTGGGAGCTTCCTCCAATCTAATGAGACAGAAGAGAGCTTCGATCTCAACAAAGCAGACAGGCCCCGCCAACTTCACGAGAAAGAACAGCTCCGCCTACCCCACTGTTGGCAACAAGCGGCTGCCTTTCTCTTGGTGAGGGAAGGAGATCCTGTTGGAAGAGAGCATACGCTCAAGAAGAAACGGTAAAGCTTCCCCCAACCTCCAAATAGGAAAGTCTGGTCCTCCCCATAGTGTATCGAAAGAAAAGATAAATCCTCTCCCTAGTTTTTTCGTGGTAGCAGTAGAGAGCTTCTCTCTAACAGAGAGCTCCTTTGCCTCTTGGTTCGTCGCCTGTCAGTCATGAGAAGACTGGAGAGACCTCACTGTTAACATGAGACGACAGAGCACCCCGCCCTAACCTTCCAAAACAACGTATGAGTTCTCTACTTAATCATCGAAAACAAGAAGAAGCACCCTCCAATATCACGAGAAAAAACAGGGCTTAGAATGGCAGGTCCTCTATCCCCGCAATTCAAGAGAGACCCCTCTATCTTCTCGAGAAAGAAGAGAGCTCTGTTTACCTTTTTGTCGACAAGAAGAAATCTTCTTTCTTAGCCAAGGGATGTCAGAGGCGAGAGCTCCTGACCATCTCCTCCTCCGCTTCAATTTATGGAAGAGAGCTCACGATCAAGAAGAATGGATGGAACTTTTCCAAACTTCAAGCCTTGCCAAGAGAAGTCTGGTCCTCCCCACGGCCTTCAAAAGGAAATGAGGTGCTCTTTACCGCATTTCCTGCAACCAAAAGAGAACTCACTCCAAGTTATTCTTGGTAGGAGCGACGAGTTTCTTTCTAGTAGAGAGCTCCTTTACTTTTGGTAAGTCGCCATTTAGGCCCTAGAAGAGGGAAGCGACTTCGCTGCTAGCAAGAGTAAAAGGGGACAGAGCTCCCCCATGAAGAGAGCGCACGTTTAAGAAGAAAGGGCGGGGCTTCCTCCCTCCTTGCAAAACAGAAATCTGGTCCTTCACCCAACCTTCAAAAAGACGAGGTAAGTCCCTCACCCCATCCATCAGCAACAAGAAGAGAGTCCCCTTCAGTTGTCCGTGGTAAACCAAGAGTGTTTTTTCTAGCGGAGAGCGCCTGAAGAAACCTCGCTCATAGCAAGAGAGTACAGAGCTCCCCCAACTCCCAAAACGAAGAGTCCTCTACCTCAGCTTTGACAAGCAGAGGCTGAGAGCTTCCTCCAATCTAAGGAGACAGAAGAGAGCGTCGATCTCAACAAAGCAGACAGCCCCTTAAAGCAGACAGGCCCCTCCAACTTCACGAGAACGAAGAGAGCTCCCCTTACCCCTCAATTCGCAACAAGAGACTGCCTTTCTCTCTTGGTGAAGGAAAGAGATCCTGTTGGAAGAGAGCATACAAGAAGACAAGGTGGAGCTCCCCCCAAGCTTGAAAAGAAAAGTCTGGTCCTCCCCGAAGCATATAGAAACAAAAGAAATATCCTCTACTTCATGCTCTAAGACTTTCTAAGACAAGGGGTGAGTCCTTCCCCAGCTTTTTCGTGGTAGCAGGAGAGAGCTTCTCTCTAGCAGAGAGCTCCTTTGCCTCTTGGTTCGTCGCCTCTGTCTGACCTCACTCTTAGCCAGAGACGACAGAGCACACCGCCGCAACCTTCAAAAACAACGTATGAGCTCTTTGTTTAATCATCGAAAAGAAGAAGAAAACACCCTCCAATATCACGAGAATTTGTCGACAAGAAGAAAACTCCTTCTTTTCTTAGTCAGAGGCGAGAGTGCCTGACCATCTTCTCCTCCCCCTCTTCAAAATATGGAAGAGAGCTTACAGGAAAGGATGCAACTCTTCCTATCTTCAAGCCTTGACAAGAGAAGTCTGGTCCTCCCCACGGTCTCCAAAAGGAAATGAGAAGCTCTTCACCTCATCTTCTGAAACAATAGATCTCACTCCAAGTTATTCTCGGTAAGAGGAGAGGTTTCTTTCTAGCAGAAAGCTCCTTTACCTTTTGATAAGTCGCCTTTTAGCTTTAAGAAGATGGAAGCGACCTTGCTCCTCTCGAGAGTAGAAGGGGACCGAGCTCTCCTGGCTTCCAAAAAGAAAAGTCCTCTACCTCATCTTCGACAAGAGGAGACTTAGAGCTTCCTCCAGTTTGATGGTGCGGCAGGACGCTGCTCTAGAAGCTTCCAATCGCAAGGAGAATTCCCTTCATGTTTCTGGCACTGGTGTTCCAGAAAACCTTGAGTCGCCAGGAGTGTCCCCATCATCGGCTTCAAGCGCTGATGTTCGGAAAGCTTAAATCGCAAGGAGTGCCCCCTTATCACTTAATCATTTCTGGCGATGGTTCTCTGGAAAACCTGCACCTTTATCCCTTAATTCTTTCTAGCGATGATTCTCTAGAAAACCTTCAATCACAAGGAGTGTCTCTCATGCCTTTTCTACCCCTCAACCTGCTTTGCCTTGCCCCCGTGCTCTGGTTCGGGTTCTCCAAAAACCAGACAAATCGCGAACCCTGGTCGGCAAGATTTATGGTTTAGGCTTTCCTCCAAAGAGACACAATCGCAAACCCGGCTCCCTGTCGTTTTTGGTTTATGCCCCTTCTCTAGCTGTAACCAACAATCTTGAGGACCAAGGCTTTCGATTTGTCTCGTTGATTCTTTCGGTGAAGGAAGACAGGGACTGAGGCCAGAGAGTAGCTTATAAACAGGGTGTGCCATGTTGTGCTGAAACGAAAAGGGGACGGGGCCACGCTCACTTCGGCCAGCTTTTGCCAGCAGATGTGTGAAATCCGTATCCATTGTTTTAACTCAGTATTTACAGGCGTTTTGTTCGATCGCGGCTCAGTTCTGCCAGATTTACCAGCAGATGTGTAAAATCCCTAGCCCGTGTTTTAACGCAGTTTGTACAGTTGTTGTTGCTCAACGGCGGCTCACTTCGGCCCGATTTTGCCAGCATCTGTGTGACTGTGTGAAATCCCTAGCCCTTTGCTTGATGCGGTATTTACAGGTTTTTTGCTCAGCGGCGGCTCACTTCCGCCAGATTTTGCCAACAGATGTGTGAAATCCCTAGCCTTTGCTTTAACGCGGTGTTTACAGGCGATTTGTTCGGCGGTTGCTCATTTCCGCCAAATTTTTACCAGCAGATGTGTAAAATCCCTAGCCCGTATTTTAACGCAGTTTTTACGGTTTGTTGTTGCTCGGCGGCGGCTCACTTCCGCTGGATTTTGCCAGCATCTGTGTGAAATCCCTAGCCCTTTGTTTAATGCAGTATTTACATGCTTTTGCAAAAACTGCGCGCGAAAGCTGGGAGGCTCTGCGGAGCATTGCTGTGTTTGGCGCGCGCAGCGCTTATTTTTAAGAACACATGTTTCTGACGAGAATCCGATGACACAGATGGTGAAGCTGATGGAGCTGATGAGGATGATGGAGATGATGAACAGATGTGTGAAATCCCTATCCCCTGTTTTAACTCAGTATTTACAGGCGTTTTGTTCGATCGCGGCTCACTTCTGCCAGATTTACCAGCAGATGTGTGAAATCCCTAGCCTTTTGTTTGATGCGGTATTTACAGTTTTTTTGTTCGGCGGCGGCTGACTACCGACAGATGTGTGAAATCCCTATGCTAACGCGGTATTTACAGGTTTTTTGCTCGGCGGCAGCGCACTTCCGCGAGATTTTGCCAACAGCTGTTTGAAACCCCCCTTGTTTTGACGCGGTGCTTACAGGCGTTTTGCCCCGTCGCGGCTCACTTCCGCCAGATTTTTCCAGCAGATGTGTGAAATACCTAGCGCTTGTGTTAATGCGGTTTTACAGGCGTTTTGCTCGGTCGCGGTTCACTTCCGCCAGATTTTACCAGCAGACGTGTGAAATCCCTAGCCCTTTGTTGGATGCGGTATTTACAGGCTTTTTGTGTAAAGACTGTGTTGTTTGGTGAATGGATTGCTAAAAAGATTCTATCTTCTGTTGAGTCCGTTTGGCAGGTGATCTTAGTGGCTGAGCCGAATCACATCATCATTCACCCTGTCGTTCCAGTCGCATGGCCCAAGAAAGCCGTGAATCCTTTCTGGCACTTTTGTGCAGAGGAATTCGCTGGCAGGACGACAAAGGCGATGGATACTTTGTTACCATCATGTATCCCGCTTATGGCATGACGCTTGCCACTTTTTGGAACAAGGGGGAACAGCAGCATGGTGAGATTTCCTGTCTCACGAATATGCCCGAAGGATGTTTGGATCGTTTGGAGTCGCTCGATGAGGGCGATTGCTCCACACAGACCCCTGACCCTCGGTTTGCTGTTATTCTCTCGCAGTGTCTTGTTGGTGACCACCGGTCAGATCTCAGACAAGCCTACTTGTTCGAGGATATCTTTGCGGATTTTGATGATGGAACACTGTGTGACTGTGTGCGTTGTGTTTGCGATCAGACAGAAATTCAGAGGCACTACCAGTTCTTCCCTCTGATGAAGAGTACTCGTTGCTCTCCAACAATGCAAAAAGCAATCTTCCGCGACCTCTTCAGTTTGTCATTCCACAACGTTTTGTTACATCGCCGCTGGTTCAGACCTTGTCTTACATTGACAATCTCCTTCCGGGTACTGAGTTAGAGGTTCACACCACCACATCTGCAGAGGCTGTTGCCCTGCGACCAATGATCAAGAATGTGAGGGTGCTGACTCTTCCATACCTGGAATTTGAGTATTGCAATGTTTACAGGGGGACCTATGGGAAAACACGTCCGTTGGTTCATCGACATCCTGATGCTATTGTCATTTTGTGGCAGAAACGTGATGTGGATCATGTGTTTTTTGACGATGGCGCAGTTGCTTCCTTGTCTTCAGGATATGCAATCTACTCGTTGGTCCATGAAAGTTCTCTGGAACGAAACCAAAGGCTGTGGTTCCAGAAGGGAGCCTGATGTTGTTTTGGACTTCACGGACCAGCCAGCACCGGCTCCCGCGGCGCCGCCACGGCCGCCGGCCACTGACGATGAGGTGGACTATCCAGGTTACGATGATCCATGGTGATATGCCTGTGGATCATGAGGATATGCCGCCGCAGCAACCTGAGCAGGATCTGGACGACGATCCTGTTGAGCTTCAAGTCGGTGGTGACCCTCCGTCACAGCTTCTTGGAGGCGGTACTCAGGTACGGGTACCAGGTGGCGACGACGATTCGGACTTGGATATGCCTTACGAACCGGACGATGGTGAAGGACCACCACCAGGAGGCGGTCTACAGGGGACCGGAACCTTGCAACGGACCTGGGAAACTCAGCAAACCCCACTCTCGGAGCCCACCTCGGAACCTCCTGTGCCGGACACTGGCGAAGATACTGACTCCGACGCCACTGTTGACTACCGTGAGGATAGCTTGCTTGCCTTCGCTGCTGGCGACGATGACGTCTTGATCCGCCTTCCATCGGCGTTCAAGGTTCCTTCTTTTGTTCCTTTGGATGGTGATGGTTTTGCGTCTTGGTTGACCAAGAAAGACAAAATCAAAGCCGGCAAGCTGACGCCGGAAATGCAGCGCAAGTGCGCGAAGGAAATTCGCGCTGCTAAGCTGGAAGAGTTCAAGAGTTACTTGGACAATGATGCTATCCGGCTCATGGACCGGCATGGCTGCGGCAGGACACGCCTCGATGGATACTGGAAGCTCCTTTCAGGAGAAGGCAGCAGTGCAAGTCTACCGGACACCGAACATTGGGGTGCAATCTTCGAATTGATCTCATCACCGGTGTCCCGGACTATGCCATGTGTCTGAAGAGCGCGTCCTGGGAGCCACGCCGTAGACTCCGATCAGTTGGAGATGGCGGCGTGGTGATCTACCCTCATGGGTTGAACCGCATCTTCCCGAAAGATGCACCTGTGGCCTCGCTCAAGCTCAAACCGGAAGGTGTCCCTCGACACCCTGGACACAAGGATGTTGCGGCATACTTCTCATATGGGGAGACAGCCGTAACAAAGATGCTTGAAGGACAGTTGGCATTTTTGTCACATGTCCGGCGCTATGAGGAGAGCCACCCGGGAACACACCTCCTGCAGAAGAACCTCATCCGGAAGTACGAGTTCCTCTGCTGTTTCCGGGCTGCTTGGACTCGAACGGACTGTTGGAATTGCGGCACAAGGAACGGCCGTTCTGGCAACATATATGGAGGTGCCTCTGGAAGGCATGCAGCGACACCAGACTCGCCCTTTGAGTGGCGCCCGAGGAAGTTCTTCTTCCTCATGGCCAACTCTAAGCACCGTTTCAACATTCGGGTCGCTCCCAAGGCTCTGGTCTTCGATCGGTTCCTCGATTGGGACTTTGACATTTGGATTTCCCGAGCAGGATCCCGAGCAGAGCCGCCGACCCCGACTACGCACGGAAGCTCGAGGCACACAATGCTTTAATTCCTCAAGGAAAGGGATGTGTACCGTGAGATCCAGTATGTCAGGGAGGACTTCTCGATGCTCATCTCGGTCATTGAGGCCACCCATCCACCCATCCACCGACGGATTCCTCCACAACGATGTCCTCGTATGGACGGGTAAGTTCAGATTCCCGCTTCTCCTTGAGATTCTCATACGCGAGAAGGTCTGACTTCGCTTTCTTTGCAAAACGAGATTTGAAGTCTTTGTGTTCGGTACCATTCAAGGTTTTTCCAAACAGGTGAGGATGTACGGTGCGTTGAAAGGCGGTCGAAGTGTAGAATCATAGAGACCATACCCTTCCGGTGTTCGCACCATGTACTTTCGTCGAACCTCTTCATTCTGAGCATTCGTCTGAATTTAGCTGAAGAAGTCAGGCCACCGGAAATGAAAGACTTTAATGAATTTCACCATCTTCGAATTAAGTTCTTTAAATCCTTTAAATTCGTCAAATTCTGTAATTTCCCTTATGGTGGGTTGTGGAATTAATTGGGATGGGAAATGAAAGTTGAAAAATTTGAAGAATTCAATTCCCCGTCCTGGAATTAATTCCCCCAACACCCCTTTTGGGAATTAAGCAAAGTAAAGAATTACAAGAATTTGATGGCTCTAATATACTTTAATTCCCGGCCCCGAATTGAATTCGTTAATTCCCAAATGGAGGGGGAACCCCATCCCGGAATTAATTCCTTTGCCCCCCTCCTTTGGGAATTAGAAAAGCTCAAGAATTCAATGAGTTTAGTTCCCGGCCCCGAATTAAAATTTTCAAATTCTTCACATTCTTCAATTCAAAAAAGGGAGGGGGGAACCCCATCCCGGAATTAATTCCTTCGCCCCCCTTCTTTGGAATTATCGAAATCAAAAATTCTACAGGATTTAGTGAATGTAACTCCCGGCCCCGAAATAATTTCTGTAAATTCTTTAAGGGCCCCATCCCGAAAAAAAAGAAACCCTCGCCCCCCCCCCCCTGTGGGAATTAAAAAATTAACGAATTTAAAGACTTTAATGAATTTAATTCCCGGCCCCGCGTTAACGTGTTTTAAGCACTTTAAACTCTTTCTAATTCCCAAATGGAGGGGGGCGGGAAATTAATTCCACGATGGAAAATTAGATTCTTTAATTTCTTTAAACGAGGCGAACATGAAATTTAATGAATGTAATTCTGGCTTTGGAACCCACCAGGATGCAAAAAAAATGTATTTGGAAGCAAGCTCTTGTATATGTAGTACGGATTTAGCTCAATATTTCTTCTATAACATACGAGAGCCAGCTTCCAAATCGACCCGGTTTAAGCTGCACCTCCCCCCCCCCCATTTGCTTAATACGCTCCTTGGGCTTTCCGACGAGGTCGAAACATAAACTAATCCCTAAATTCGCCCCTCAGCAACAAAAAAACCTTGAACAACAACCAGGGCCTTTTAGGGCCGACACGTCTAATGCGGGGTTTGACGTTTAAGGGCTCAGGTTGTTGTTGGTGTTTCGTGTAGGTTCGAAATCTCGCTTACGTTCAATACTTTTATTTGTATATAGCGTCAGAAGCAAAGTTGAAGTTATCTGGGTCACTTGTCATTGGTTCACTTGTACATTTGTGTTAATCGTAATGATCCAGTGTTGTAGTCCGAGTTGTGTTCCCAACCTGCTCCAATACCAAAAGCATGCATGTCTGTCTTTGTCTGTCACTTCGCTTCGTTACGTTTGACCGTCTTTACTTCAACAACGTTCTCATGGGTTTCCTCGTTTCGTGCCTTCGCTCATCGCAACATCATGCACTCTCTTCATCTAATTCCTGCTCATCTCCTAGTTGGATAACAGGCGCATGGCAAGCCTGTAGGAGCTAAACTTGGAAGGGTCGAAAGCAGGCTGCTTCTTTTGGTGTCGTTCCCAAGTTGTTGAAAAGCCAGCTGAAATACGAAGCAAAACAAATTACTTGAGGTCCGTGGGCGCGTCGGATGCGCCCTTGCCCGGCATCAGTAGCGGTAGCACCAGAATTTGGGTGTGGGGTGTAGGGCCTGGTTTTGGCCTTATGGTGTGGATGGGTTTAGTGACTTTCACTGGCTCGTACCTGTGGCCTATGTGGTCAACGTGAGCTTTGTAAGCGTGATATCTGAGAAGTTTATGTTTGAATGCTTCCTAGGATTAGGCTGTTTGTTTCAGCCCCTGGTTCACTATGCAGTCAATATCAGGGCCTGAGTGACCTGTAAAACTGTTCGTTACGTGTCAGGAGTCCTGCGTGAGAATATGACTAGCACAAAATTACCTCAAACCCTAGTCGAAGTAGTGAGGAATGTACATACAGCCTGTCGAATGAGGCTTCTAGTGTTCGACGTGTTCGTTTCAGAAAGCAGAGCGACCTCAAACTTAGCACAGGCCCCAGGCAGCAAAGCCTGAGTTTGAACACTTGCAACACCGAATGGTATTTTCCATCGCCACGCTGCTAGCTGCCCGAAATCTCTGCAAGTGGCAAAGTTTCGAACCGGACTGTCCTTGAGTTCTTCCAAACGCATGTCCCGTCAGAGCTCCCCCAATGCAGAACAGACAGATCGTTTGAGATATTTTTCTCTAAGATCAACTAAAGTCAGCTTTCCTTTAAAGAGCGGCCCCGCTTCTGAACCCCAGGGCTATCGCGTACGATGGAGGGCCAAGTCTTCGACCCTCGGCCCTAGAACCGAAACCCTCAAAAGACCCGAAACCCTATAGGCTTTGAGCCCCCGCAGCCCTCGACCTTGAGGCCCTGATGCTGGGACCTGCAACCCGAGAGCTTCATTGTACATGGAAAAATCTTCCACTCTGACTCCAAAAGCTTCATCCCTAAATCATACATTCCGTAAGCACTATTCCCTCAACCTTAGATCACTTAAATCCCAAACCTGTAAGCCCTTGCGATTTTCCCTACATCCTCAACGCCACAACCTGAGTCCCTCAACCCACGTAAAGCGTGCTCGACAAACACCGCCCGAACCCATGTCTATGAAAGACGAGGAACCTTGGGTTCACCAGCTGCTCCTGGCGGTAGGCCGGGGCACAAAGCTGTTCCCAGGGGTTCTACGAGATTTCCAACGACGTAGAGAGCAGGAATTCGGTGCTTGCGGGAATGATTCATGGACGGCTGTTTGGTGATTTAGCTGCTAGCTACACTCCATTCACTCCATTATTTCTTTGAAGACTATCAGGAGGTTGTGTCGTTCAACAGGGCTCCATCTGGCTTAGGTGGGTTATTGGCTCGACTTTACCAAACTTCGGAAGGCTCCACTGCGACCACTGCATGTTCATGACGGGTTATTGGGCAGGCGATCCTTCACTACAGGTGCTTCCTTTTGGGGACTTTAACCTTAACGCTTCAAAGATGTGTGTGTGTGTGTGTGCATGTGTATATATATATACACATAGCTAAATAAGTATACATATATACACACAGAACGATAAGTCCCACCCTCTACATATATATATATATATATCAATCTCCATCTCCACCTCTATCTATCGATCTATATGTGTGTATATGTATATGTATGTATATATATATGTGGTCACCTCCCCTTAAAACCGCTAATTATTCCAGATTGGAAAATCTGGAATTCTGGAAGAGTTAGCCACCGCACATTTGGAATTCTGGAATTATTGACTTTTGCAGTGCGGAAGTCTGGAAAATATAGTGTTACAACATCAAAGAGATAATAACTCCAGAATTCCGGAGCAGCAAGCAAAGGCAGCAAAGGTCAATAATTCCAGATTTCTCAGATTTTTTGAATTATTCCAGACTGCAAAATGCGGAAATCTGGAATCTAATCTGGAATTCTGGAATCATAGACTTTTTCCAATGTGGAAGTCTGGAAATAGAGTGTTGCAACATCAAAGAGACAATACCCCCAGAATTCCAGACTAGCAGAGGTCAAAATTCCAGATATCTCAGATCTGGAAAAAATTAGGAGAATCTGGAATTCTGGAAGAATTAGCCCCCCCAAATCTGGCTTTGTTGTTGAGAATCCGGATTTATTGACCCTCAAGTTTAGAAATATGGTATGACAATATCAAAGCATACCTTCTGGAATGAGTGGACCAGCGGATTACAGCATCACAGCATTTCCTGTCGCGAAAGCATACGTACTGCCAGCCGTGGAGCATCAGATTGTTCGAGCATCAGAGTACTCCGCGTCGCGAGTCCCCGAACCCCAGACCCTGAACTGAAGTTTTTCCGTCTCTTTGTACTTAACATGAGGGCGTGGGTTTTGGGGGGTGCCATATATGAAAGAAACTGTATAAGAAAATACAGATGTATACACATACGTATATACATATGTGTGAACAACTGATGCTGCCCTCCCACGACCGGGACTGAACCTGGACCGATTTTACCACCACAACAATCGTGGCTATCTTTGGCTCCAGACAAGAAGCGCAACCACATTCTTCAATGCCACAGCCAGCTCCTGGACCGATCCCCGGATCCACAGAGGACATCTGTGCGCAGCGAGCCCACGATCTACTTCGACCGCCGCCGTCGAGGAGCCGGTGTCACCGGAGTCACCAGTCCTGCAGCTACAAGTACGGCAGCAACAACTACGAAGACCTGCATGTACGAGGTGGATCGCAGTCGTCGCTGCTGCTCGAAGCTCGGAACCCGACGGCGATGGCGATGGCGACGACGACGATGACAGCAACAACAGCTAACAAAAAGCAAGCAAGCAAGCCAGCAGCAACAACAACAACAACAAAAACAGCAACAACAGGGGCAACAGGAACCTTGACCCGGAAGCGGCACACGGAACCCGAAAAGCAGAACCCTGACCCGGGAACCCGGCCCGAACCAAAACCCGAACAATCTGGAACCTCAACCCCGGACCCTCTGGGAGACTGATGCTGGTGGTTACCTTTGGAGAAAAGAGGTTAGTTGCGGCGCGCAGGCCCGGGGTTTACAGCGCAGTTGGATGGAAAAGGGCTTCGCGAGTCTCGTTACTTGTGCAAGTTACTCACTCATGTGGTGATGAAAGTGAACCGTGGAGATACCTTCAAAACTAAGTATTTAGGTGTCGCATTATTCGCGATGAGCTCGCACAAGGGCTGAACAATGACGCGCTCACGAATCAACAAGTACGCGATCTCCATTCAATGTCCCATGTCTGAAGGTGAACTATGGGCTCACAAGGACGAAGATAAAATATGTGGGACCGTTGCCATTGCTACACGTTTTGAGAGAGCGACAGATCTGCGGACAAACACGCCCGATGGTACGTTGTCTCCGCTTCGGTTTGCATTGGTTCCATGAAGTGCTGGAGTGGAAGGGTTCCAGAACGATGCCGAGACAAGTTGATTCAGGAAGACGAACAGGCTCGCTGGCCAAGGACCGGCTCCTGGGCCCTCATAGCCACGGATGTTATGGAAGACAGTCCAGGTCAGATTGTTGGGGAGCAGGAGGAACAATGGCAGCTGTTCTGACCAGGGTATCATTGACAATAATTCCAATATCGATAGTATCCTTCGGAACCTTCATGGACAACCCGCGCCCATCGTTTGGCTACAGATGATCTGACGCTATCGAGAATATACTTCGGAACCTGACCTTTGAAATCACTTACAACGTTATACACGAGCAATGTTTCAAATTCTAATCTTGTGAGAACCGGCCGCACGAAAACAAGTGGCTGGCGCAAAGGCGCTGCAACACAGCGACTTCTTGACGACGCAGCGACTTCTTGGCTCTCCCCCGCCAGGCGGAGGTTGCCAACAGGATTTGTCTGAGCCTTGTTGAAACCTGAAGCGTCTTTCGGATTGCGGCAACTGTATATGGAGATGCCGACAACAGCGACCTGTACACCGAGTCTGCGCCGTCGCAAGTTGTGAGAGCAGGACTTGCCATACCCTGCTGTCGGAAGGATGCCGAGGGGAAGGACGGACATCGACCCCAAGATACCCAAGTTCTTAGATTCTTGGACCGTCTCCACAGTGGACATGGCGGAGGTGCTACCTGGTTAGGGCGTTTTCTGCACAGAGACAGTCACTTGCACTTTGAGGCGGCTTCAAGGACAGTATGCTGTCGTCGTTGACAGCAGGCTGCTGGACCGTTGTAAAAGTGCATGGCGAGATATTTGGCCAGTCGCTATTTTCTGGTTCAGAACGACAAGGTTCAAGATTTGTGAAAGACTTGCTTTGTTTGTTTGATGATGTCGCATTAAAACTCATGAAAACTCCTGGCTCAACCCAGGACAGGAACTCACACAGGCAAGTTCGCTTGCACGCAATGCGGGGACCACCTATAGGAAAGACCTGGTTTGTTGTTAGTTTTGGCGGATGACCCAGATACGTCCCACCTGCCTTTTCGATGCCGACGATCGCCGGCTGATGTATCTCCCGTGCGTAGATCGCGGGCTATTTGTCCCACACATCGTTCGCCATCTCCCTGCCTGCCCCCCGGACAACCCAAAAGCACAAAGGGCAATGCTAACTAAGCGCCCGCCAGGAAGGAGGATGGTTTGATGATGTGTGGTTATTTTTCCTGCGATGTTGCTTATGCCCCGCTCGGCGAACGTTTCCATGGAGGGCGGCTTGTCAAGCATGGTGACACACCTTTGGCGTGGCGGAGGGCCATCAGCCCATGATTACCTTGTTGACAGTGGAGTCAGAATTACCGGCCATGTTCGACGACGTGGTGACGCTGAAAGGTGGGGTATATTTCGTCGTAGACATCAGAAAAAAGGCCACGGACAGGGAAATCACCCGTGACTGTTTAGCTGCACTTAGCATTTCGGCTGGTTCAACGTCATGCAGAACATCGCTCGGGGCCTTCGGGTCAGCACTGAAATGTGGGGTTAAGCCGTTGATATTTGGGAAAGAGCCCACCGAACATTCCGGGAACGAGTACAGCATCGCGCCAACATCGTGAGGTGGGAGAAGCCACCAGGTCCCACAATGGTAAGTCCAGGAGTG
The DNA here is from genome assembly GCA_905221615.1 of Symbiodinium sp. CCMP2592. NCBI lineage: Eukaryota > Dinophyceae > Suessiales > Symbiodiniaceae > Symbiodinium > Symbiodinium sp. CCMP2592. The sequence continues at coordinate 26,685 of CAJNDT010000466.1, forward strand.
GGGATGCAAAGAATGATGCAGAGGAACCAGCCATGGCAACGGCCAGTGATTGCCGGAATCTCAGAGTCATGAGAACACAGCTCCTGCTGCAAATCAGTCTGAGAAGTCGAGCGAATGTGCGATTGTGATGATGATGTTAATTCACTGTTGAACACATTCGTCAAGGACCGAGGCATGTGGGGGTGTGATGTTTCTGGAGTCAAAGTAGGCCTGGCTGGATGAGATTTGGTTTCGATGATGATTCCTTACATTGGACCAACCAACCGCCAGTTGAAGTACGTATGTTATTTGATTTTGCCATCGCGCCCTCATTTCGGATAAATGCCAGCTACGATGGCGTGATGTTAATGACCGAAGCCGAGTTTTCGGCATCCACGCTAGGACAGCTGATATATTTCAATCGGGCAGTGCAGCGCATGGCGTCGGCATTGGACGAGGAGTGCAAAAGCCCAGCTCCATCCAGGTGTGAGCTTGTGTTTGTATGTTGTGCTCGTGTTTTGAAGGAAAACTGCTTGTATTGAACGCCAATGGGTCACGACAATAACCTTGAGTTGCATGCCGCAACATTATGACAATGTGCCAAAGATTTGAGTATTGACGAGCTCTGCACCAGTTTTGTGACGCCGCAAAGGCATCGGTTTCGATGTACGTGAAAGACCAGCTTGTGCAGACTCTATACCAATCGTGCTTGTTGTGTTCGTGGAACGTGCTACCATGTTCTCTTCATGGGTGCTGCAAGTGGGTGCATTTTCATGTTCGCTCAAGAGCAACCCTAAGCCCCTATGTTCTGGAGTGTGTGACGCCCTGGCGGAGTGTATTGAGTTTTCATTCGAGTTTTCACATTTAGTTTTAGGCTATTTTAGAAGGATATCCAGACTCGACCGTGCATACAATCGCCTCCCTTGCCAGGGGGGCTTCTGGCTCGTGGGATTCCAGTTCCCGCACCACCCACCCAGTTTAATCTTAAATGAAAGAAGAAAAGTATGATCGGTAACAAGCCCGAAGCGATACAGGTATGCTGGGTAGCAAAACCCTCTATCGCGCCTGGCTTCCGAACCCCAAAAACCTCAATCATATATTCTGCCGTATGTAAACCCAAATGCCTTTGGTGGTCCAAAGTCTTTCAAGAGATGATGGGGAGCGAACCCAAATCTTAGATTGAAAGTCGTCATTGGTTCCCAAATTCCAATTTTGTGTAAACTCACAACCTCATGCCCTAAGCACTAGCCCGAAATCGATTGCGATGTGCTGCCGCAGCCATGACAGGCAAACTGACCGGGTTGGCCGCCCTCATCAACACGAGCTTCAACACTCGCAGCTGGACATTGGTTCGCTGGTCCCTTTTTTGGCTTCGGGCTGAAGGATTCTAGGGTTTGAATAAAGTTAGTAGATTCATGAAGGTTTCGAGGTTCCTGCGTGGCACAGCTTGTGGAACCAGTTGGTGAGTTTTGTGGTGCGGGATTTACGGTGTAATAGCATGGGACTGAATGCAAGTACTGCCAAACCAGAGACGAATTTAGGGCAAAGCACCCCTCGTGCATTAATTATTCAGGTCGCTGGAATAATTTTGGGGGTGTTCAGGAAATCGAACAACCCCCAACAATACTGGCAAATTTGGGCCTGCCTTCGAGCGCATTGCCCGGCAAGATAGCACAAAATGCGCGAGTATGGGATTGTGTGCGTGGAAATGAAGACCCATGCCGTTGTGGCTGAGTTGTCGAACTAAACATGTTGGCATTGTTGAGCAACAGCCTCAGCCAACTGGAATTCGGCATCAACAACCATTGTGCTCAGCCGCTGTTTCGAGATTGAGATCTTAGTTTGGCATAAAGATTCTACGACGCACCAACTGTGGCCCTGCAGCACGCATTTGCTCGGAGTCCAATGTCCGTGATTTAAGGTGGAAAGCCAATCGTGAACACGGCTGCCTGGTGATGATATGGACCTCACGTAACCTACAGCAACCAGTGGCTGGAAAGAATCGGTTATTGTTACTATACTATATTATACTCCTAGGTTCCTGAATAGTACCCTTTTGCCCTTTCTGGTTTGGGGTCTTTTGATAAAACAGAGTATTAAGGGGAAAGGGTGCCTTCATGTATGTATGTATGTACGTATGTACGTGTATGCGTATGTGTCTGGTTGCACATGTAAATGATATGTTTATGGGCATGTGCATGGTCATATGTTGAGCAAAACATCTGCGTACATTTATATACACAAATATACGGTTGTGCTTGTGTGTCATATATGTGTGCGTATATACATATATATGTATACACACACATTGTGATGAGAGACGTATGTCACAAGCATTCCTTTTGCCATGCGACCCATCAGGTTTTGGATACCCCCTGCCATCTGCGCCCTAGCCCATTTTTAGCATGTCATTTCCTGCGAATATGCTGCTTCAACGTCGGGCCGAACCCGCAAACTCAATGCGAACAATATGAGCAGTTCTACAAGCTGAGTCGTGTGCGAAGTATTTTTTGGTTGGCGCTACATTCCACATTATCGAGGTTCAAGGTGCGCAGTGTTGAAAGCTTGATGCGGATTCCACATGTTCATCACTTACTCCAGAAGCCCGGTCACAAGTAAAGGTCTTTGTTCCCCGACTTCCATATGTCCCATTCTAGCAATGGGATGTTAACCTCATGCGCAGGCATTCGGATTTGGGGGTTCCAACCATTCCATATCATGGGCATTCATAGGCCGGAGATCTTGCGATTTATGGTCTTGGCGGGATCCCGAACATCGAAGAAAGCCGAGTTCAACGAACAACCCGCACGATTCTGCTGTGGCTTCTATAAAATTTTGGCCCGATTGCTGATGTAGCTTCTGTTGCATCTTCGGAGAATTGATCAGCTTGATTGCCCGAAAGCCTTAGCCTCATGCAAGCCCTACACCTTAAACCCTGAGTTTTGATGTCACAGGTCAGTGAGAGCCTGGAGATGTTAGACACTCTGCCCGACCTCGACTTCGTCCTCATTGAGGTCGGCTTTGTGACCAAAGACGACCCTTTTTGAATCATGTTTAAATAACGGCTGCGGATCTTGTGAAGTTTTACTCGCCCTAGGCGCATCTTCAATTTCCTCGAGAGTCTGCTTGGGAGTGGAAGCGAAAGCTGGAAACTACAGAAAAGCAGCACGATTTTGCCGGTTTGCTGGAGTGTGTGCACATCCATGGCAAATTTCATCTTCAACTCAACTCCCAGCTTCTTGTGGCATGTCCCGGTATGATAATATTGACCCAGGTACTTTTAAACCCGAAACCCCTCTCGTATCTATGGGAGCTGGGCGTGGGCCGGTGGCAGGACTACTTGTTCACGGCCCCGGCGGTGAAACTGCCCATGAAGAAATTCGACGATGCGCCTGCAAGGCTTGTTTTGTTGTTATGTTCAGGGATTGAGCAGGGTTTCAGTGTCTGTGGCTAGGGGCTGAGCGATCTTAAAACCTAAGCGCGACATCGTCGTAAGATTGGGTGTCCGTTTTGTGGGCCTCGAGGCAGGGTCCAGGATGCAAGTCTTGCAGAGGTGACACTTGGACAACTATCGATGATGGTTGCCAGAGGTGGCGGTCATTGTTTCCCCTACATAGCCTGCTTGTGGAAGTTTCTTCAACTAGGTGTGTCGGATTCTGCGGCATTCCTGATACCCGATCACACCGACAGCTGAAGTAAGGTTCTATCAAATTCGTTTGGAATCTCAGAAGCTGGAGCAGCCCACCCCGAGTCTAATGGCCATCGTCCATCATCGTCCCACAGCTGCCGGCCATCTGTTGCTGCAGCTCACGAAACCTACAGTGTTCGGTAATATCCCCTGCCGCATATCTATCCTTGAAGAGATAGCTACAGCTACAGATTGGGTGTAGGGCAAAAGCACCGGCTCTGAAAACCACAAACAAGAACAAGTTGAATTTGCCGAGACTTCTGCAGTCTCTAAGTCGGTATGACTAACATAGCAAAGCGTGTTGATATAATTATTCCATGCAAACTCGAAACTCCAAATCCAGAGCATGAACTAAACTTCAACACACCCACAGTTCCCCACCAAGAACCCAATCAGCCCTCCCTTAGACGTGAGATACCCATCATTTAGGTCATTTCAGGTCTTCAATTTTTCCTTTGAATATCCATTGGATACCTGTAAAGTAAAGAAAGAAATCCCTAGACTCCTAAACACTAAACCGCAAAAGACCCCCAACCCTGAACCCTGAGCCATCAGCCCTGAACTGCTTCTTCTCGTTGCGAGGGTCAGTGTCGTCGAGACCTATGAGCCTCGAATTCGCGTGTGAGATCTGGAGCTGCTAAGAACGACAACATGACATGCAGTTGAGGATTCCTTTAAGGGTTCTTGAATCAAGCTTTATGATTAGGTCAGCACTGTGTTGGTCCTTGGATCTTGGCAACAGTATAGGTAGGCACATCGGATGCATTTTGGCCCCGATACTTTAGGAGACCTGCCGCTGCCAGAAAGTAGTCATGTTTGCCAATAGCGCCTCACGTCCAGAAAACTCAGACTGACGAACGTCCTGCGTATGATACTGCAGAGGCCTGTCTCCTGAACTCGAAGAAACAGAAAGAAAGCTCTGGCTTGCATGGAATCCGAACTCGGCAAAGATTTGGTGAGTACCATAACTTGTCTTTGCAAGCTAGCTCAACTGCGCGGAAGTGTGCGTCTAATATCTGTATACGTACAAGCATGTATCAACACACATGGACAATCTTCATATAGTATACCAGCCTGGATCCCCAAACAGCTGTAGAGTGCAACGTCACGACGACCACGACCACCAGGACGACCAGGACAGCCACGGAGGACCAGGGCGACTGCGACCACCGGAACAACACAAGGAGACTTCCAGGAAACAGCCAGGAGACCCCGGAAATCGCCAGAGACCACCGTCAACCAGGTCACGACTACGCCACTGCATTCCCCCGATGTCTGAAACCAGGACATGATTAACATGCACCCATTGCCCCTACTGGTAAGATTCAAGCATATCGGGGTCAAAACGAGGCCAACGGTAGTGGGATCCGGGCAGGACCTTCAGCAGGCCCGCTGATCGTTTGCAAATCATGTATATCACACAGTTTGGGAAATTAGATGAAACTTGGCGGACACTACGTTCTTAGTCAACCCCACAAAACATGCATCAAACCAGTCGTTGGTGGATGCGGTTTGAACTTCGCTGCTGCGTCCAGTCGAGTGATAGACTGTCAACATCCTCAGCAGCCCAAGACCCCAGCACTTTTAGCCTCAGCCCTCAGCCTTGAATAATATGTGCCTCACTCCCTGGCGGTCGCCTTTTGGCCCCAATGCATAGCCTCTGATTGCCGAACCTGAAACCCATGAAAATCTTGGCCCAGCTGGAGTTTGGGAGTACATGGTCATAGGCGAAGTGGCAGTCTTTCTGAGTAGTACGGATGATTTCATCAAATGTCATTGCACGTTACATGCAGCCCCTTACAAGAAAGCTGGGCCATTAGGGAACATGTCCTTCTTCTGGGCGCGTCTTCATTTTGCCATCTCCGCGTTTGCAGCATGGCAAGCATGGGGCTCTCTATGGTCATAGCCATCTCCTGTCAAGCCGTGGGCTTGGCAGAGCAATGGAGGGCAGTGGGTTTGGGCCCACCGGTGTCTGACATCTCCAACGGCACCTATACCTACGTGCCTTACACCTTTGAGCGTCACCACATGCATCGTCCTTTGATCTTGGGATTCACGACAGTTGGACACGACATGGGTTTTGTTGCCACGCTGGGCAGTGAGGTTCTGGCAGCGTTGGAGCTGGAGAGATACCACAAGATCCGGTATTTTGATTTGCGCGTTCTGTCTGGGATGAACGAAAACTTCGGAAGCATCGACGATTTGTGTCAGTGGGTAATGGATCATCGACAGAAAGATTGCATCGAAGTCTTGGCAAGTATGGAGCCAGAGCCTGATGAGGATGAGTACTCCTTTGAGGTTCGTGCCCTGAAGCGGCGAGAGAGAGTCTTGTATGAGAACGCCATGGAGAGAGTCTGGACGACAATGAGGCTGACTGTTTTTGTTTGTTAACATAGGACTTGTACGAACTGACCCCGAGAACCTCGGGCCGCTGTTGCAGCCTTTCCTCACCAAGATCTTACTTTGCATAACTTTCTAGAAAGTAAGGATACATTAAGCCAGCCTTACAGCAGCTCTGCCACCTGGTCCACCGAAAAATGCGAGACTTGGGCGAATGGGCTCGAGATTTGGACCCTGGAGGCTCCTGTCAGATCCAGTACGATATTGCTGTGAGTGCGGCAACGAATCAACATGCCAGCCAATACAACACTTTGATGTTAGATCTGGTCAAGCCTTATGTTCAGGCAACTGAGTGGCATTTGGTCGATCACCACCACGCCCATGCGGCAGTGGCTTGGTTGGATTCCCCATTTTATCGACGCAAAGGCTACAGCTCCTTGATTTTGAGCTACGACGGAGGTGGAAGCGATGGCAACTTGCGGATGTTTCTTGGTGAGTCTGGGGACCCTAATCTGAAAACATTGGTGCCAGGGCAGCCTTGGCATTCCTTCGGCAACGTATATGAAGCGGCTTCCTCCCTAGTCCGGGATCTGGCATGGGGCACGCCTTACGGTTCCAAGCCGCCCTGTCCATATGGCAAGAAGACAGCGTGCCAGCTGGCACTGCCGGGCTCCTTTATGGCTTTCGCAGCAATTGGCAACGTGCGCGACGAGTGGCGGCCTGGGGCAAGGCTTTTCATCAGAAGAGGCACATGACCCGGGGCCAGGGACAACATTAGATGAAATCTGTGTCAGCATGCCTGCTGACCTACAAGATACCTCGTACATTTTGCAGTACTTGCCCTTCCTGTTGCCTCAATCACTTGCGTTTAAGAAATGCCAGGCCTTTGGAATGCGAAACTCTGGCCGTCTCCATTCGGTGGCGAGTGCACGCTCCGGTGCTTTGTCAACGAGTCCAGCGTGTACGGGGGCGACCCCGACTGGTGGTATCGATATGCATCCTCCGGCCAGGCTGCCTCGGAGTGCTTGGACAGCGCCTACACTCGCAGAGGCCGGGCCGCAAACAACAAGCCGTGACAACATGCCAAGCGCTTGGTGCATTCAACTCCTGACCGTTTCTAGCACGGCTTAAGTGTGGATCTTCGCGGTAGAAAAGGTCAAGCGTGATCGAGTCGAACCCTCAGGTGTCAGCTATTCGGGATGGACTCGGTATTACTTTGCTTGCGACAACTCTGACTTGGTGGAGAAGTCTCAGATGATCGATCGGGACTTTGCGGCTACTATCCAAGATGAGTTTGATCAAGTGATGCTAAGTGTGGTCCACACTAAGCTAGATGTCACGAAATTACAGCCCAACTCCTTGGTCATCACCGGGGGGTGCGCTTTGAATGTCAAGACCAACACAGCTTTGGCTCGTGGCTTGAATTTGCCTGCCCATGTGCCTCCGGCGCCCGGAGACAATGGCATCCCGCTTGGAGCAGCATGGCTGCTGCATCCCCCACCCGCAGATCAGCGGATGGATTCGCAAGGTGCTGGGATCCAATTCTCCGGGGCGCCTTTGACGGATGTGCAAGGAAAGCTTTTGATGCCGTCAGACATTGATACTCGGAAAGCATATGTGAGTGGCGTTGGTCTCCCGAACCACATGCATCCCACCCGTGGGGTTGACGGCCAAGAACGGCCAGCACATGCCAGCACGCATGCAGGCAAGCAATCAAGCAAGCATGCCTGCGAGCGAGCAAGCAAACGAAAGCAAGCAAGCAAATAAGTAAGCAAGCATGCAAGCAAGACTAATCAAACGAAAGCTAGAAGCAACAGCAAGAAAACACAAGCAGTCAAACAAGCAAAGCCAGGCATAAGCAAGCGAGAGTAAGCACACCACAACAATAATTAACACCGCCAAGAGCAGTAGGAGATTGTCAACGACAACGATCGCGACGACGGCCACTTGTTGTAAACTGCCGAAACCAGCACTACCAGGACCTATCAGGACTACCAGTGACTTCTTCAACTGCTGCTACGATGACCGTTGCGACTACTGCTACTAAACTGCCGCTGCTGGAACTGCTACGATTACTATACTACTTGTGCTGCTGGTGCTGCTGCCACTGCTCCTGCTACTCCGACACTACCATGACGACGACTCCGAATCAAAAAAATCCCAAGCTTTTGGGGCAGCCTGGAAACTATTGATGTTATTTTGGATTTGCTAGGGTTGGTGATTCGATGTAGGAGTTTGCATAGGATGCAGTTGCATGTTTCACTTTGTATAATAATCGTTGTTGGCTCAAGCCTGGAAAATAGTGCGCTGAGTGACTAGCTGACGCCAAATCTCCGTTCATGGTAGCGGAACGGCTTGGTTGAAAGTCGCTTCGGATGGGTGGTATCTGCTGCCGCAGAGCACGCAGACAGAGGATTGCCCAGGAACGTTGGGCATGATTGGTTCGGCGCCTGCAGCGGATTCGCCGGCTGCAGCGCATCTGGCACAACCTGGGATTGCATCTCCAGGCGGTGCTCAACACACGTGCTTTCAGGAGATTGCCTTCGAGGACCCACCCTCGAGAGGAGTGAGCCACTTGGGCGAAATCGGCCCAAGGAGGTGAAAGAAGGAAAAGATGGCAACACAAGAGCAAATGATACAGGAAATGCAAGCGCTGAGGCAAGAGCTCGCGCGACAAGCACAACAGCACAGTCAGGACTTGGAGCAAGTGAGGGCCGAGAGCCAGCAAAGGTTGACCGAGGCTACGCAAGCGGCCTTGGCTGCGCAAGGGCAGCTGAGCGCGCTACCGACGATTGTCCGAGAAATGGGGCAAACATTGCAGGATGCATTGAAAGGCCAGAGCAAAGAACTTGCAGAGGCCGTGAAACGCACAGCGACGGGAGACAAAGGAAAGCTGGTGCTAGTGGACACCAAAGGGCTCGGGAAGCCGAGCACGTTTTCGGGAGATGCTGAGCAGTTTCTTCCGTGGCGTCACAGGATGCTTGCCTATATCTGCTCTATCTACCCGGAGCTTCGTGAAGCTTTGGAGTGGTGTGAGGAGCGAGAAAAGGCAATCAGCACAGAAGAGCTTACGGAAGCATATGGTGAGAAAGCTGACGAGATAGATCGTATCCCGAATCTGCTTGAGAAGTCGACGGAGCTGTCTTCGGCACTGCAGATGGTCACTGCGAAAGAGCCGTTTGCGATAGTGATCAATTGCAGCACGAATGGTTTCGAAGCGTGGCGAAGGTTAGCTCGAAGGTACGACCCGTCGACAGCCTCGAGAAAGAGATCAATGCTCAAGTCCGTGATCAATCCGCAAAAGCAGAAGCTGGAGCATTTGCCGCAGGCTATCGAAGAGTGGCTTGATGCAATTGCTTCGTACGAGAAGAGAAAAGACGCGAGCGGGAACAGAACCAAGATCCCGGAAGAGATAAAGACCGCAGCGCTTGAGTCCATGTTACCGCAAGATCTGGAAGCGCATGTGCAGTTGAACCAGTCGAAGTTTTCTGGGTTTGAGGATCTTCTTGAAGAGGTCACCAGGTATGTTGAGCATCGTACTGGGAAGACCTTGAAAGCATTCTCTACCTGGGAGACCCGATGGATGTTTCATCCTTTGGGCAAGTCCCGGGAAAGGGCGGCGGCAAAGCGCCAAAGTTTCTGGGAACCTGCAACAACTGCGGCAAGCAGGGCCACAAGGCTGCCGATTGCTGGTCTCCAGCCAAAGGCGGCAAGGGAAGCTACAGCAAGAGTCCAGGGAAAGGTTCGCCGAAGGGACCCGGCAAGGGGAACCCAAAAGGAAGCAAAGGTCCCAAAGGAAAGACAGACACCGAAAGGAAAGTCCGGAGGGATAGCACCGAAAAGAAAAGGAGGCAAGAAAGGAAAAGGCAAAGGAGGAAAACACGCGAACAGCCTTGAAGAGGCGAGCGGAAGCAACGACCAGGAGACGTGGACCGAACAGCCAGAGCAAGACGAATCCTGGGAACAAGGCGAGTGGCCTGAAGACCAGGACTGGGAAGACTGGCCCGAGGAAACCGAGTGGAAAGAAGGAAACGGGCTGCTGATAGGCGGCCTGGAAGAGGAAAAGAAGGAAGAAAAGAAGGAAGGAAGGAAAGAGAAGAAAGAAGAGAAGAAGAAGACAGAAGAGAGAAAGAAGAAAGAAGAAAAGAAGGAAGACTCCGCAGCCGTTTCTGGTCCAAGCGGGTCGGGAAAGATGTCGGACTTCGGGGACCGCCTCCGGAGTGCCGGCTTGGACCCGTCCCAGCTGGAAGGGCTTACGGACGACGAGGCCAACGAGTTGCAGGGGGCCCTTTTGGCGTCCCTTGTGGCTCTCCAGGCGAGGGCTAAAGCACGGGCCCAAGGACCGAAGGCAGCGGAGGCTAAGCCAAAGGAGCCAGAGCCCAAGGCGAAGGAAGAGCCCAAACCAGAAGAAGCCAAGGCGAAAGAAGCAAGGGCGAAGGAGCCCAAGGCAAAGGAATCCAAGGTAAAGGAACCCAAGAAGGAGGAAGCCGAGAAGGCAAAGCCGAAGCCGAAGGAGAAAGAGAAGGCGAAGGCCAGCTCGGGCGTTTCGCCCGGAGCGCGGCTGCAGCCGATCTTTGTGTGCCTTCCTGCGCTCAGGCAAGACGTTCGCACAGGGAGGGGGCGGTGTCTGGGAGCGCAAGGCCGGCGGAGCCGGTAAAGGCTCCAGAGCCGAGGGCTAGGGCGGCTACCCTGCCACCTAAGCTCAAGGTTTTGCCAAAGACTCCGGTGCCAGGGTCGACCAGGGTTGCAGAGCCCAAGGGGCCACCGCCTCCTAAGGCAAAGCGGGAGCGCGGGAGGTCACCAGCCAGGAGGCCCAAGTTGCCCAAGACCCCGGAGAAGAAACCGGAGAAGACCCCAGAGAAGAAGCCAGAGAAACCTGATAGGGGCCACGAACCCGAATGCAGACACACGTAACGAACATATCGCAACCCCTATAGGGCCCCTATCAGGATTTTTGATTGCTTAAAAGAAACCCCTAGCCATAGCGAGTTGACTTCTTTTTCCTCTGCAGCAAAAGCAATATAAAAAATATATCGCTTCGCGAGCGCTCGCGAACGCTTGCGGACTCTTCGCGGACGCTTTAACAAGGATCGTCGGTCAGCTGCCGGAGAAGGAATCAGGGCAGCACGAGAGTCGCATCACCAGCTATAACAGCTAAGGCTATACAGCGTTCAAATGGCCGCTGTAGAGTGATTGATCCGGGTCGCCCGATCATTATATTTTTTTTATTTTGTTGTGTATGTTCTTTGTATTTATTTTTTATTTTTTTAATTTTCATCGCAAGCAGGTAGGAGCGTCGAGCGGTGACGGCGTCGAGCGAAGCGAGGTTGTATCCTGACAGAAGGATCATTTTCGCCCCTGGCACCAACACTCTATGTGAAGGATCTTCTTCGCGGCTCAGCTTGTGTTTGGCCAGAGCCTCAAACAGTTCTACATGAGGAAGCGTGCGAACATTTCAAGGTGACGATGCAGAAGGATCGCAGTTCACGTAACCTGGGGCCCAAACGAAAATGACGGCGATCAGGACATCATGAGAAAACCTGAGCGACAAAGAGTAAGGGACGAAACACGCAAGATGGATCTATTGCAGTTGATTTAGCATCTCGCACACCTCTCTTTTAACGTCTTGGCGTGACCCCAACACGCGCCGGGGTCGGCGCCTCCGAGCCTGCACTGTCCAAAATCAAAAAACGCAGCGTCTCTACGCAGAGCCACGCTCGCTGGGGTCGTAGCCTCCTAGCTATGCCACTCTCAGGAGTTGTACGCTTCCAGCAACAAGTGGTTACTGCACGGCGAGCGCCCCCTGGCCGCCGATCCAACGGCTGACCTGCATATGGAGTCTTCAAAGGCGCTCCCAACACGCCTTGGTGGGGGCGAGCATCAGCGTTTTCCGGGGAATTCTGTTACATCCTTTAGTGCAGCAATTTCCTGTCGACCCCAGCCAGCGGACGCAGTCAGGACGGCAAGCAAAGGAGGAGGCGCCAAAGATATCTCATCGATGAAGAGTAACGCAAGCCGCACCCATCGCCTAACCAACGCCGCCAAACGCCGCTTCGTCGGCTTCTTCATGGCGAGCGCCTGATTCCTTGTAAGCCCAGCCAAATATAGTGGAAGGTGCATCCTCGAATCAAGCGAGCTGCAGAGTTTTGCACAGCCACGCCCCTGGCGCACGACGGCGGATGCTTCGTAAACTGGAAGTCTTGAACGTCACGCAGAGGATCGCTCATGGTCGAAGCCTCCTGCCTCCGACACGGGGTCGAAGCCTCCTGTGTCGGAGGCAGTGACGGGCACGAGATCTCTTATTCAGCTTTCTGAGCCAGTAAGAGTCGCGGGCAACATACTTGCCACCTGCATCCACCTGCTCAACTTCACTCCTGACCCTTGCAATGAAAGACAACGCAGTGACAGGATGCAAGCTGAGACGACGGCCTTGCATGAACTGGTCGCGCGCGACGAAGCGTTCGCTCGTCGGACCTCAACAGGGAACGCGCGATTCCAAAATTAAAACATCCTAAAGGCTGAGACCGTGGCCACGCATGACCGGGTCGCAGCCGACGAAGCGGTGGCTCTTGGGACCTGAACAGGGAATGCGGGATTCCAAAGTTGTAAATACGAGTAAATTCCTAACGAGCGAAGCCAATTCCAAACGGTTCGACACCCATGCATGTTTTAGCCCATGCGAATATGTGAAGGTGAGGATTCGCAAAAGGATCACTGTCCAAAAGGCCTATACAAATGCGCAGAGCCGCAGATGCTGGGGTCGTTGCCTCCTAGCCATGCGGCCCTGAGCAGTTGCGTGCCTCGGGCAGTTATTAATCGGCTGGGAGCTTGGCAGCCGCCATCCCTGGGCCCACATCTCACGCAGCCAACCCTGAGCGCAGATCCTGCAAGTGAAGGCGGATAGATTGGCAGGCAGGCATCAAGCACTGCTGTGCACCGCGGTGCAGGTAGGCAGCAATACCACGCCACGTCACTCGGGCAGCACGGAAGGCCGACAAAGGCCAGGATGATGCAGGACGCGTGCTGAAATCGACCGAGCTTTGCGAGCTTAGATCATCACCAGCAAAAAAAGCGCAAACCGGTGCAAGGCGGCAGCATCCGCACGGCGCATTGTCGATGAGGGAGTGCTAGCAGCGCATGAAGAATCTTCGTCGTCCAGAAACTGAGTAGTTGCAGGTATATCGGTTGCAGCACTCCTTGACGCCTCTCCGCTCTGAATCGGCGAGTCGGGGCCGAATAACTCGGCGCGGCGCAAGGCCTGGTCGCGCGTGGCTCGGCGGAGCCACTGGGCCATGACCGGGAAATGTCGTGTAGGGTCCGGACTAGGGAAAGGTCAGAGACAGCGTGGAGGCAAGCACGCAAGCATCATGCAACAGTTGCGAGCGTTTAGATGTTTTGGCATTACGTTAGAGCCTGAAACAGATCTACACGGCGAAGCATGCGACGCACAAGGATCGTCCGCCACTTAACCTGGGGCCCACACGAAGAACACAGATCCAAGACTTCTGGATCACGCCTCAGTCACATGAAATCGGGCCTGAGATGGGAAAGCAAGCAACATCCATGACAAGCTTATGCCGCGGAACGCGACAAATGCGCAACATGGATCTACTGCGGCTCTTCAGCATCTCGCACATCCTGTTTTCACGCGCAGACGCAAGATGCGCGTCACGTCTTTCCGCAGAGCAGCGCGTGCAACATACTGCAGCAAAGCGTGTGACCGTGTCAAAGTGACGATTCGCAGAAGGATCAATGTTTGCTTAATCTGGGGCCTACACGAAGATCACGGCAGTCAGGACATAGCGATAAAGCCTCAGTCGCTGAAAGTAAGGAACGTGTCAAGGCGACAATGCAGAAGGATGACGGTTTACGCAACCCGGGGCCCAGACGCAGATCATGGCGGTCAGGACATGTTGATAAAACCTGAGTCGTAGAGACTAAGGAGCAGAGGAAGACGTGAGATGGATCCACTCCAGCTAGGCAGCATCTCGGACATCCTTCTTGAACGCACAGATACGAGATGTGCGTCACGTCTTGACGCGACCGCAACACGTGCTGGGGTCGTTGCCTCCGAGCGCGCACTGCACAAACTGCCACGGCCGGTACACGTAGCTGCCCATCCCAAGCAATCAAAGCTGCTCTTCCGACAGCACACAGCGATCATTCTGTACTCGTCTGACGTCTCCCAATAGGCTTGGGTCTCCTTGGGCACCGTCCAGTCAGCACGCGGACGAAAAGCAGAAGGCTGCGGAGAAGACGGTCCGGCGCGCTCCCTGTGAGCGGCGCCAGGAGGAGCAGGAGGATCATGCCAAGGGTCATGCCCAGGGTCATCAAAAGACGACCGGGACGTGCTGCAGGGAGGAGACGGTCCGGCAGCGGCAGCATAGCCACGTGGAGCACCACCACCAGCAGCCGTCTGCTTGTTCGAACCCCGACTACGGGCTTGCTCCAAGTAGCAATTCGTATCATTCTCTTTCATCCGCTTCTCGCACTCCTCTTTAATTGTCGTGAGAAACAAGTAAGCACGGCGGTCGCCGCCACGCTTGTCTGGATGACAGAACAAACTGAGAGCTCTGGTTTTAGCTTCCAGCTGCGCCAGGTCAACTTCTGCGTGCGGGCGAGGCAAGCCCATGGCGCAAAAAGGACAAGCCATTCGAAGCTATACTAGGTCCAAAGCCTCCTGCCTCCGACACGGGGTCGAAGCCTCCTGTGTCGGAGGCAGCGACAAGCACGAGATCTCTGATTCAACTTTCTGAGCCAGTAAGAGTCGCGGGCAACACGCTTGCCAGCTGCAAAACTTCACTCCTGGCCCGTGCAGTGGCAGGATGCAAGCTGAGATCGTCACCATGCGTGAACTGGTAGCAGACGACGACGGGGCTGCTCGTCGGACCTGAACAGGGAATGCGCAAGCCCAAAGTTATAAAATCTCGGAGGCCGAGACAATCGAGCCCACACGAAGATCGTCGCGATCCAAGACATGGTGACGAAACCTCAGACGGGAAAGCAATTAGCATGAGACGCGTATGCTGCGGAATGAGACGACATCTCTGGTATCTTACACATGTCGGCCATCAGGAGCACTTAATGAACATACTGCAGCGAAGCGCGTGACCATGTCAAGGCGACGCTTTGCAGAAGGATCAATGTTTGCTTAACCTGGGGCCCACACGAAGATCACGGCGGTCAGGATAGAGCGATAAAACCTCAGTCGCAGAAAGTCAGGAGCGCGTCAAGGTGACGAGGCATACGGATAACGGTTTACATAACCTGGGGTCCAAACGAAAATCATGGCGGTCAGGACGTGGTGAGAATACCTGAGCGACAAAAAGGTAAGGAATGAAACGAAAGACATAAGATGGAGCCACTTCAGCTAGGCAGCATCTCGCACATCCTTTTTTGATCGTACAGATGCGAGATGTCGTCACGTCTTAGTGCAACCCCAACACGTGCTGGGGTCGTTGCCTCCAAGCGTGCAGTGCCCAGAGAAAAAAAACGCTGCGTCTCTGCGCAGATCTGCAGAGGCTGGGGTCGTTGCCTCCTAGCCGCGCACCCCCAAGTAGCTGCTGCGTGCCTCGAGCAACAAGCAAGCTCCGCAAACGTGGCGAGAAGGCTGTGTAGGATCATCCACTCTGCATGGAGACCAAACATATGCCTTTCCAACGGAATTTCAAAAGGCTTCGGGTTTCGGAGTGTAGGCAGCAACAAGAAGAAAGGCATGACTATGATAAAGAGCCAAGTCACACAGGAACCACCAGCGGCGCAGGACGCCCGGGAGCAGCGACCCGTGCAGCGAAAGTAATATTCAGTGGCGACATAATGATCCATCCAGCACAGCAAGTCGATGGTGTCGTAAATCATGTACTCTGATTGAAAGCTTTGAGGCACCAACGGCAAAGTGCCGCGCAGGTCCATCCGCTCCCAGCCTTTGCCGAAGGACACAAGGTTCAGCTCTTGCAGCTGCTTGATTTGGTCCGCGGGGAGGGTCACCTCGAACAAGATAGCAATGTTGTCTTGAAGTCGAATTCCTGCCTGCTGAGCATCGTCAACCAAGCGGAACCTGCGCCCTTCGAGCGTGTTCCGCGACACGGGGTCGAAGCCTCCTGTGTGGGAGACGGCGACAGGCGCGACGGTTGCCGAGCTTGCAGGCTCCAACAACACAGCTTCCCCATGACGATTGCATTGACGGAAGAAGGAGCTCAGAGCAAATTCTTGGCGACTCCACAGCGGCAAAGCAGACGAGCTGGAACGAACCGCAGCCCGTAAGGCTTGCCGCTTAATCACATCCTGAGCTTGTGTTTGCAACAACGCCACGTAAAAGGAGTACGACATGGTCGAAGCTTCCTGTGTGTGACACGGGGTCGAAGCCTCCTGTGTCGGAGGCAGCGACAGACACGAGATCTCTTATCCAGCTTATTGAGCCACTAAGATTTGCGGGGGACAGAGCATTTGCCACCTGCACAACTTCGCTCCTGACCCTTGCAGCGAAAGACGGCGCAGTGACTGGATGCAGGATGAGACCCTCGCCAGGCATGAACTAAAACACCCTAAAGGTTGAGACCACGGCCATGCGCGAACTGGTCGCAGGCGACAAAGTCGTCGCTTTTCGGATCTCAACAGGGCAATGAAAGGCAGCGCAGCGGCAGGATGGAAGCTGAGACCCATGCATGAGCTGGTAGCAAGCGACGAAGCGATCGGTCTTCGGACCTGAAGCGGGCAGTGAAAGGCAGCGCTGTGGCCAAATGCGAGCTGAGACAATCGCCACGCGTGAACTGGTCGCCGGCGATTCATTTTTTCCCCTTGCAGTGAAAGACAACGCAATGACAGCATGCATGCAAGCTGAGCCCCTGGCCATGCATGAACTGGTAGTAGACGACCACGAAGTAGCTCGTTGGACCTGAACAGGGAATGTGCGATTCCACGATTAAAACACCTAAAGGCTGAGACCACAGCCATGCGTGAACTGGTCGCAGGCGACGAAGTCGTCGCTCTTCGGACCTCGACAATAAAATGCATCGCAGTTGCAGGATGCAAGCTGAGATCATCGCCATGTATGAGCTGGTCGTCGGCGACGATGCGGTCGTTCTTCGCACCTGAATAGTGATTGCGCAATCTAAAATCCTTAAGAGCGGAGCCAATCCGAAAGGGTTCGGCAGCGATGCAGGTTTTCGCCCATGCGTGGAGTCACAGATACGAGATGTGCGTCACGTCTGGGCGTGACCCCAACACGTGCCGGGGTCGTCGCCTCCGGGCCTGCATTGCCCAGACAATATCTTAAAAGCGTAGCGCGTCTGCGCAGAGCCACACATGCCGGGGTCGTTGCCTCCTGGCGATGCGACTTTCAGTTGTTGCGTGCTTCTCGCAACAAGCAAACTCCGCAAACGTGGTTGGAAGGTCGCGAGGGGTCATCGAGTCTCCACGGGGACCAAACATATGCTGTGCAGCGGCATTTTACAAGGGTTCGGACTGCATCCCTGCAAAGAAGCAGAGACTGAAAACAAAATATGATAAACAGCCAAGTCACACAGGTACCGCCAGCGGCACACGGCTGCCGGGAGCAACGACCCGCGCACCGAAAGTAATAGTCTTTTGCGACGTAATGATCCATCCAGTCAAGAAAGCTGATGCTCTCATAAAGAACGTGCTCCGTTTGAAAGCTGTCAGGCTGCAACGGCAAAGTGCCACGCAGCTCCATCCGCTCGTGCTTTTTGTCCAAGCACAGCAACTTGAGCTCCGTGTGCGTCTTCACCTGCTCCGCAGGCATCTTGACCTCGAGCACGTGCGCGATGAACTCCCCAGCTACCGCCTGCCGAACATTGTCAACCAAGCGGTACGTGCGCCCTTCAATCGTGCCATGTGACACGGGGTCGAAGCCTCCTGTGTCAGAGGCTGCAAGATCCAGCATGTGTTGCCCGCGACGGTTGCATTCCCGGAAAAAGGAAGCCAGAGCCCATTCTTTGCGACTCCACAGCGGCAAAGCACGCGAGCTGCACAGAGTCGTAGCCTGCAAGGCCTGCCGCGCAGTCACATCCCGGGCTTGTTCTTGCGTCAAAGCCACGTAAAAGGAATACGACATGGTTGAGACGCCAAGATCAGCCGGTGTGACACGGGGTCGAAGCCTCCTGTGTCGGAGGCAGCGACGGGCAGGAGATCTCTTAGTCAGGTTTTTGAACCACTAAGATTTGCGGGCAACATAATATTTGCCACGTGCGCTGCTTCACTCCTGACCCTTGCAGTGAAAGACAGCGCGTTCACAGGATGCAACCTGAGACCCTCGCCATGCATGACATGCAGCAGAGGACGACGGCGTTGCTCCTTGGACCTGAACAGGGAATCCGCGATCCCGGAGTTAAATCATGACAAAGACTGAGACCCTCGCCGTGCATGAGCTGGTAGCAGACTACGTCCGGGTTGGCACTGGGTCGAAGCCTCCTGCATCGGAGGCAACGACAGGCAGGATCTGAGATTAGCGGGCAACATAACAATTGCCACATGCACAGCTTCCCTCCTGACTCTTGCAGTGAAAGACAGCGCAATGACAGGATGCAAGCTGAGACCCTCGCCGTGCATGAACTTGTAGCAGACGACGACGGGATTGCTCGTTGAACCTGAACAGGGCATGCGCGATCCCAAAGTTGTAAAATCCTAAAAGCCGAGACCACGGCCACTCATGAACTGGTCGCAAGCGACGAAGCAGTCGTTCTTCGGACCTGAAGAGGGCAGGGAGTGGCAAGTTGCAAAATATTACCATAAAGATCGAAGTCCATCCGAAACGGTTCGGCACGGGTGCGTTTTTTCAGTCCGCGCGTTGAGTCACAGCGCGACACGTTGCGGGGTCGATGCCTCCAGCGACGTGTTCGAGCGACGCAAGTCACGGCTGGCCCATCTGGCCCCCCGCGACGAAATATAAGTTCCTCAGGAAATTCCATCCAGATGGCCACCAATGATTCCGCCCATTGTGTCCGCGGTCCCAGCGAAATTGTTCCAGGTGTGCCACACAAAGAATGTAGCGATCCTCCAAGGCAGATCTCAACATTTCCACAAAACCCACACTTCGATGCTTTCCCCAATTGCAGTTGACTTGTCGGAGGCGGCATTGGTCCAACTCTTCGTCCTTCGTGGCGTCTTTGATCGCGAAGCCATTGGCTTCGCGATCAAGGTCGCCACGAAGGAGACGATGAGTTGGACCAATGCCGCCTCCGACACCCCTCTGGGAGTGCGCATCGTAATGACACCATGCTTGTCAACCTCGCTCATTCCTGTTCCACCTGGAGGGGATCGGGGTCGATGCCCCGCCAGCGAGTCGACGTCTGGCTGAGCCAGACGTCGACTCGCTGGCGGGGCAGATGGACTCTATGGAACGCTGACATCGGTCAATCGTGGTCTCCAGATGCTTGGACCACACGTAAAAGGAATACGACATGGTTGAGACACTGGGATCAGCGGGTGTGACACGGGGTCGAAGCCTCCTGTGTCGGAGGCAGCGACGGACAGGAGATCTCTTAGTCAGGTTTTTGAACCACTAAGATTTGCTGGCAACATAATATTTGCCACGTGCGCTGCTTCACTCCTGACCCTTGCAGTGAAAGACAGCGCATTCACAGGATGTAATCCGAGAACCTCGCCATGCATGAAGTTGTAGCAGAGGACGACGGCGTTGCTCCTTGGACTTGAACAGGGAATTCGCGATCCCAGAGTTAAATCATGATAAAGACTGAGACCCTCGCCGCGCATGAGCTGGTAGCAGACTACGTCCGGGTTGGCACTGGGTCGAAGCCTCCTGCATCGGAGGCAACGACAGGCAGGATCTGAGATTAGCGGGCAACATAACAATTGCCACATGCACAGCTTCCCTCCTGACTCTTGCAGTGAAAGACAGCGCAATGACAGGATGCAAGCCGAGACCCTCGCCGTGCATGAACTTGTAGCAGACGACGACGGGATTGCTCGTTGAACCTGAACAGGGCATGCGCGATCCCAAAGTTGTAAAATCCTAAAAGCCGAGACCACGGCCACTCATGAACTGGTCGCAAGCGACGAAGCAGTCGTTCTTCGGACCTGAAGAGGGCAGGGAGTGGCAAGTTGCAAAATATTACCATAAAGATCGAAGCCCATCCGAAACGGTTCGGCGCGGGTGCGTTTTTTCAGTCCGCGCGTTGAGTCACAGCGCGACACGTTGCGGGGTCGATGCCTCCAGCGACGTGTTCGAGCGACACAAGTCACGGCTGGCCCATCTGGCCCCCCGCGGCGAAATATAAGTTCGTCAGGGAATTCCATCCAGATGGCCACCAATGATTCCGCCAATTGTGTCCGCGGTCCCAGCGAAATTGTTCCAGGTGTGCCACACAAAGAATGTAGCGATCCTCCAAGGCAGATCTCAACATTTCCACAAAACCCACACTTCGATGCTTTCCCCAATTGCAGTTGACGGCAACCCGGACCGTGTCGTCGTTGGGTCGCTCCACGCTCCCCTCCAGGTGGAACAGGAATGAGCGAGGTTGACAAGCATGGTGTAATGACACCATGCTTGTCAACCTCGCTCATTCCTGTTCCACCTGGAGGGGATCGGGGTCGATGCCCCGCCAGCGAGTCGACGTCTGGCTGAGCCAGGACAGCAGTTGCCCCCGGTGTTCAGCGACAGTGTCGAATGGTGCTGTACAAAGAAGCATGCACGAAACTGCAGCAACGCAGAGCAGGGTCAAACGGTTGTGGTTGGCGAGCACGTTCGTACGGGAATGCACTGGCGTTTGTGTCACAACGGCTTCTGGGGCACTTTGCCATGAAAATGTCAAACATGGCCAAATAGCAGTCAAGGTTCGTCCAGGACCAGGCGCACGGCCACGTAGTAAGATAATATTCAAGTAGTAAGAAAGTTGGCTAGAACACACACAGGACTGGTATCAGGTCCTGCGTCTGCATGCAACCGAGTTTTCAGCATCAGCGTCTGAGTGTTCAGCGCAGATCTTGGTAGAGTCAAAACCGCGCCTTTGTGGAACCCATGCTGTTCCACAAGGAAGACGAACTGCGGAAGCAGATCGAGCAGCTAATAACTTCATGACTCGATGTTCTGTCGTCATGTGATATAGCTCACACAATGGCACGCATGCAGGCATCTCCAGTCTTCAGCGCAGCTTTTCAGCCGGTCGAGGAACTCAGGACGGTTGCTGAATCCGGTCAAGAAAACATTTGGATGTGCTCCAGCGAAGAGCACGACGGCACACAGATTTGGCGTGGTTCTTACCTCGGCAGTTCCATCCTTGGAACCCCATGAGGCCTCGCTGCAACAAAAAAACCTCCAAGGTTCGCAAGCCCACCCTCCGTCGCAGTCTCCCTCCCCTCCGCCCGTGGCCTGGCCACGTTCTTGCGAATTCGGTGCAATGGTGGGGCGAAGCGGATGTGCTTAGCTTCTAGCGAAGCACATCCGCTTCGCGCCCCATCGCAGCGCAGGACATCTCGCAGACCTCCGCTGCGAAATCTCTTCGCAGCCTGTCTTTGTCGGGTGCGGACATCCCGGCCCATGTTTTCGTTGCGACTGCCAAATTGCTAGCCAGCGTATCCCCTCCAGCACGCGCATCCTTCCTTTTGGGCCAATTCCCATGTTAGCGATGAAAAGCCCGCAGCGCTCTAAGGACAGCTTCAACTTGGGGCCCCTTTGGTGCCATCATTCGAGCCGCGGGCGCTTCAGTTCCCCGAAAAGACACTACGATCTGACGCCGTGACCACTCGACAGTTGGACGTGCTTGCAATGAAAATCAGAAATACGAAAACATCCTACCTGCTTGCAACGAAAGCGAGAAATACGAAGACGTCACGACTAACATGACCTTGCATGATGAACCATAAAAGCTGCGCGCAATGCAGTCGCCGTCAAGGCAGTCACCCGCAAGGCTTTGCAAGACGCGGACCAACTGCTCTGAGGTTCCGGCGCCTTAAGCATCCGCTTAACATGACCTCGTATCGTGAGCCACGCTGCAGCTTGCTAGAGAAAGACAAGAAGCACGACGCCAGTTCTGAGACGGTTGCTCGCTGCAAGCCCCAAAGTGCATTCAAACCCTAAAGCAGATCAAGAGAAAACCTATTCCGCGCTATGGAAACCCGGCTGCCCGGACTTACCTCGGCACAAGGTGGCGGAGCTGAGCGCAACACGAGGCAACCGTAAAACTGTTTTGCACCTTATCGAGCTCACCCTAGAGCAGAAAATAGCAACTAGGCAAACGATTTTTTTGGCTGCCAATTACACCATGGCCGTCTATACATGTGCCCAGCAGCCGGCGTCTTCTGCACCGTCTGCCGAAGCAGGCTCCGGCACGTCGTCTTGTCGGAGAACATCGAAAACAGCCGCAGTTGCCCCCGGTGTTCAGCGACAGCGTCGAATGGTGCTGTACAAAGAAGCATGCACGAAACTGAAGCAAAGCAGAGCAGGGTCAAACGGTTATGGTTGGCGAGCACGTTCGCACTCGTCGGGAAGCGGAGGTGCCGCGAAATGGCGAGTCAAGGTTCGTCCAGGACCAGAAGAAATCTATCAGCGTCCGCATCCAAGAAAACATTTGGATGTGCTCCAGCGAAGAGCACGACGGCACGCAGATTTGGCGTGCTTCTTACCTCGGCAGTTCCATCCTTGGAACCCCATGAGGCCTCGCTGCGACGGAGAAACCTCCAAGGTTCGCAAGCCCACCCTCCGTCGCAGTCTCCCTCCCCTCCGCCCGTGGCCTGGCCACGTTCTTGCGAATTCGGTGCAATGGTGGGGCGAAGCGGATGTGCTTAGCTTCTAGCGAAGCACATCCGCTTCGCGCCCCATCGCAGCGCAGGACATCTCGCAGACGCCCCCTACATCCGGACGCGGGGTCCTGGCCTCCTGCAACGGACGCGGGGTCGCGGCCTCCTGCGCCAAGAGAGCTCTCACGTAGCCGCAGCTCCTCCCGCTGCAGCGCAACTGGCACCGCTCTAGCGATGCGTCAAAGCTCCAGGACTTCCAGCACTGTTCGGCCTCCGAACACGTCCGCCAGCGAGCCCTCTGAAACGACACTCTCATTCGTCCAGGATGACAAGAAATCAACAAATTCCAGGGCGATGAATGGCTCCTGCTATGCCAAGCAAACGCCGCGCTGAATGCGCTGTGCAAGAGCATGCTCTGGCTCCAGCTCTGGTTGGCGACCACGAGGCGGGTGTCGGCCACGCTGCTCA
Source organism: Symbiodinium sp. CCMP2592 (assembly GCA_905221615.1). Classification (NCBI taxonomy): domain Eukaryota; class Dinophyceae; order Suessiales; family Symbiodiniaceae; genus Symbiodinium; species Symbiodinium sp. CCMP2592. The sequence continues at coordinate 49,873 of CAJNDT010000466.1, forward strand.
CGGAAGGCCACTCCTTCCTCCACTCCTTCTTCCCAAAGCACAGCGCGAAGCTTCCAGCGCGGCATCTGCAGCCGTCCAGGAGTCAAGGAAGTCGCCAAACCGCTGCCGCAACTCCTCTCGGTGTTGCGCGACACTCACAGCTCTCGCCACTCGTGGCCCCCTGCGCCGGACGCGGGGTCGCGGCCTCCTGCGCCAAGAGCGGTCTCACATAGCAGCCATTGGACCTCCACTGCGAAATCTCTTCGCAGCCTGTCTTTGTCGGGTGCGGACATCCCGGCCCATGTTTTCGCTGCGACTGCCACCTTGCTAGCCAGCGTATCCCCTCCAGCACGCGCATCCTTCCTTTTGGGCCAATTCCCATGTTAGCGATGAAAAGCCCGCAGCGCTCTAAGGATGCAATCGGTTTTAGGGTTCAGGGTTTTACAATCATATTGAAAGGAACATCAATTCCATACAACCATCTGTTCAGAATGATTTTCATGTAATTGAATTAACAATATATAACTACTATTTGTTTAAGAAACCCCAAAAAATAAAAAATAAAAAAATCCCTATATTACCCCCATAAAGAATATATTTTTTATTTTTTGTGTGGTTCTTAAGCAAATAGTAGATAAAGTATGCGCATGCATAACGCCTAAACCCTAAGCCGAGGATGTCACTGAGTGCGTGGCATGTCCTTGACTTTAGCCATGATCGACCTGGGCAGCCAGACCAAATGCCCAGACCAGCGAAGGATCCAAATCCCAACATGAAACCCCAACCCATGGATTAGGGTTCTGGGTTATGTGTGGCTGAGGCTTAAGCAGGGACACTGGAGGAAGTAAATGTTGAAACCGTAAGGTGGAGGTTCAATGCGTCTGTTGCTTTCACAGGGGCTGGAGGATTGGGGAGGATGATAGCAGGCCACGATGGAGGTTTGCTTGAATATCTAGGTTTCAGATATTGACAGGTTTTGTAATCAGAGCTCGGCCGAGACATACGTGGTGAGCCGCTGTTGTGCTGCATGGGGCGAGGGCGATGGCAATGGCAAGAGAGCAATCTACACTAGGGTGTGATTCCGGGCTTATTTAACTGGGCTTTAAGGTTCGAAGGTTTCAGGCACCAGTGCCTGCAGATCCTGGCTTGGAACCTCCAAAGGCTTCATGTTGGCTGGAATGAAAGAGTCGAGAAGGGACTCAGATGGAAGAACAAGGAAGCAGGCAAGCGGCAGCCTAGGGAAACCACAAAGAATTGTTTTACATTGTACGATTCCACTGCGGGTTCAGGTTCTTAAGGACCTAAACCAGCTGCAATAAGCTTGCGGCATCATCTGTGAACCTGGGCGGCACAAAGACTAAGACCAAAAGCATGTTGTAAAACCCTTATATGACGACGACGCAGCACTAGTAGGGAGCGGTGATTCCAGCAGCAAGGCAGTGAAGCAACGAAAGAAGAAAGAGGAAGAGCAGACATTCATGTTGGCGACGTCCACTGCGGACACGAAGAAGACGTTGCCCTTGCCTTCACAGGGCCGTTCGAAGCCTCTTGGCAGTTGACCTCTGGTAGCAGCAGCTCAACGGAAAGGCCAAAGGAGGCCTCGTCCAGGGCTGGCTCCATGGGAACCCATGCGCCCAACTGCAACGTTTGCTGCCATGTCTTCTGCAGGTATGCGCTCCTTCCCAATCTCGAGAAACAGTCCTGCGTTCTCTGGGAAGCGTGGCCAGGAATAGATCCTCTTGAAGACAAGACTTCGGACCTGACCATACGTGTTTTTCAGCGCATTCACAGCCAACTTGTCGAGACAATCTCCAGGCGACGCATGTGGCTGCCACTGTAGGGTTGTCGGGTTTAGGGCCCTGAACGCTGGTCCGAATTAGAGGCCTCATTTAATTAAACTTGGTAACTTACACTCTGGTCAGGTCTTAGTAGCAATGACAAGCGTGCTCGATTCTTGCAAAGCCTTGCTTGCTGTGTCTGCGGGGATTCGCTGCACGGGCCCAATAAATTCATAGCCTTCAGAAAGAGACGGCTTACCGTATCAACAGCACTGGACATTTTTATGAGGTCGAGGATGAAACCACAAAATCACGAAGTCCAGAACAAGTGCATCCGAAAAATCCCTGGATGTCCCTGCTCCTGGGGGTCTGGCAATGCCGGCATCGCTGATAACAAGCACGAGGGCGAGCTGTTTGGTTCACCACTTCGGACCTGAGTAGACAGCCAGCTTCTGAGCTTGGGTAAGACGCTGCAAGCCCCAAATTAAGAGCATTCGCTTTCCAGCAGTTTTCGGCATGCACGATTCCAGGTACTCGCCACCGGAGGCGCCAAGGAGCTTCGAACTGCACAGCTCACGCATCGAGACAAAGACCCATGAAGCGTATGAGTCGTCTGAAAAGTCGTACCCGGGCGGCTCCGGAAGCGGGGTCGCGGCCTCCTGCGCCGGACGCGGGGTCGTGGCCTCCTGCGTCTTGAGGATCCATCAAGTGTCTGAGTCGTCTGAGAAGTTGTACCTGGGCGGCTCCGGCCTGTTCGGATCTGGCAAAGGATGCACAAAAGGGTATGCAGCCAAGTACTGCTGTACCGTCTGGTTCATCTCTCTGCTGGAGTTGGCGAAGTTGCCCAGAAGAGTGTTGTAATCTCCTGGATACAGCGCCATGAGAATGTAGTCTCGAAAAACTACGTCCGAGACGATGGATCGCAGCGAAGGTCGCTCCATAAAGAAGGCCGGAGCTGGCTAATATTCGCTAGCTTGCACGCGTGTGCACACTTCAGATCAGCATCAATGGAGAAATACACAGATATCACCCAAAATATGACCTTACGACATGAGCCATAAAGGCTGCGCGCAAGGCAACGCAGCTGCGCGTCGCTATCAAGACAGTCTTGCGCAAGGCTTGTCAAGGCGAAGTGCAACCGCTCTGAGGTTCCGGCGCAGCAGTTCCCACAAAACACAGGACACGCTGACGCCGTCACTGCTGGACAGTCCGATTTGCTTGCAATGAATATCAGAAAGACCAAACCATCCTACCAGCTTGCAGTGCCACTGACAAATACGAAGAGGTCATGAGCAACAGGACCTTGTATGATGAGCCAGAAAAAACGGCGCGCGCTGCAGGCGCCGTCAAGGCAACCGTCCGCCTGGCTCTGCGAAACACGGAGCAACTACGCTGAGGTCCCGGCGCCATACGCATCCAAGCCCACAAGACCCGGAACGATTGCGAGCACGCTGCGACTGACTGCACTGACAGCGTGACTGCTCCACGGTCCTGCCTGCTTGCGACTGGAAAAAAAAACTGAGACATTAAAAAATAAAAAATAAAGAAAAATAAAACCTAAATCGCGCGCGTTCTGTGCGTTCTGCGGATTTCCCCTTAGCTTGGCGGATTCAGAACGCAGTCCGGACTTCTCGGGACGCGTGCGTTCTGTGGAGTTTTCCCTTAGCTTGGCGGATTGAGAACGCTCTCAGGACGCGCGCGTTCTGTCGTTCTGTGGAGTTTACCCGTAACAGCGCTGCGCGACACACCTCGCGTCACGCGGGGACGCGCGTTCTGTGGAGTTTCCCTTTAACAGCAATGCGCGACACTTCTCGGCACCCTCGCGTCACACGCGGGGAACACGCGGGGACGCGCGTTCTGTGGAGTTTCCCCTTAACAGCACTGCGCGACACTTCTCGGGACCTGTTCAGTTTCCCCTTAACAGCACCGCGCGACGCTTCTCGGGACGCGCGCGGTCTGTAGAGTTTCCCTTAGCTTGGCGGATTCAGACCGCAGTCCGGACGCGCGTTCTGTGGAGTTTCCCCTCAACAGCGCTGCGCGACACACCTCGCGTCACACCCGGGGACGCGCGTTCTGTGGAGTTTCCCCTTAACAGCACTGCGCGACACTTCTGGGGACGCGCGCGGTCTGTGGAGTTTCCCCTTAGCTTGGCGGATTCAGAACGCATTCGGGACGCGCGTTTTGTGGAGTTTCCCCTTACTTGAATGTTTCGGGGGTTGCTAACATGTTATAAGTGGTTGGTACAATTGCGAGGGTTAGCTAAGCCACTTAGGGGCTTTATTAAGGGGGTTTAGCGAAGTTAGGCTAAGGGGTTAGCAACCTGGAAACTAAGTATATCAATGGTGAAATTTATGGTTATGTAATAACAGAACATGAAGATTTGAGAAGTGAAATCTCAAAACTGTTTTCGGTAATTTGCGAGTTAAAAGCAAAGAAAACAAAAGTCTACAGCACAAAAATCAAAGAATGAGCAAAGCGAGAATACAGATCTCAGAGGGTTGAAAATTAAAATCAACCCAACTAGCTGTTCGAGAAGCAAACAAGCATGCAGCTCAACTGGCTCCAGCAAAAGCATGCCTGCCTGCAAAAGTACCGTCCAAATCCCATTCGTCGTCTGCGAGATGCATGACATGGAGTATCGTTTTGCTGCATGCATGCCATGCACATGGAGCCTGCTCGAAGGCTTGCATGAGGCTTGCCATGAAGCATTGCATGCTGCATGCATGCCATGCACAATCGAGCATGGAGGCATTCTTGCTACAATCCTGCTGCATGCATGGCATGCATCATGGAGCACGATCGCATGCATGATGCATGTCCATGGAGCACTGCAGCATGCACTGCATGCTGCATGCATGACATGGAGCATGCATGGCATGCATGGAGCATTGCATGCTGCACATGGAACATGAAGGCTTGCATGATGCTTGTCAATGGAGCCTTGCATGCTGCATGCATGCCATGTGCACGAAGCATGAAGGCATGCATGATGCATGTCGTGCATGCATGCCATGCACAACATCGAACATGAATGCATACGTACTACAATCACGCTGCATGCATGCAAGAATAAACACAGATCGTGGAGCATCAGGCATCAGGTGCATGCATATTTTAGCATGGCTGCTGCGATTTTCTTGCCTGCAACATCTTCAAGCCATGCTGTTGCACAGGTGGCGGGGTAGCAGGGTGGTGAGAATGCCTGCATTGTTATTGTAAACTACACTGCACAGGAAAGCATCAACCTGCATGATGGATAGGGCTTCACCTGCAATCCTCCACTTGGCCACTTGCTTCACTGCATCATGGGAAACATACTCGCATCTGGACACAACACCTGCAACATAGCCGTCCACTTCGATAAGCCATTGGAGTCGGCCACAGCAAAAGGGGATGGGTGATTCATTGTCGGCAGCTGCATGGTGCAAAACAACATCACCGGTATGCAAGACAGCACCAGAAGCTAGCCGGCACTCTTTGCTGCAGTTGCAGGAATCACTCTCAGACACGATGTTGCTCTGCAGAAGTTGTGCCATGACTTTGGCGGATACGGGGTGAGGCTGCAGGAGATGAGGGCCAGCTCGAAATGGAGTGTCGCTCGAAAGCAAGGCAAGCTGTTCAGCATTTGTCTCCTCCAATAACCCTTGTTCAAAGTTGGTGGTGTTGCTGGTAGCTGTGCCGTATTTTCGCACTGATTTGTGTTTTCGCTCCAGTGTCCAGCATGCTGGCATGCATCGAAATCGTGACAGACATGCCTCAAAATGTAAACACCAATGAAACTTCGGAGCCATCTGGTCTCCCCACCCGGCGGCGACGGTGAGGGACAATGCTCGCTCGACAGTCTGCAACAAAAGGCCTGCTGGAGGCAGTTGTAGTGTACAAGCTATCAAGATGGCCAGGACTTCCAACCAAGACAAGCAAGCCTCCTTTGCAAGAGTGTCATCCGGGCTGGGGCAGCAGGTATGCAAAAAATATTCTAAAGGCTTTGAAATTGCTAAAACCTCAGAGGCTGAGCATTTGATGTAATTTGCCTTCCTGTGTGCCTTCATCTTCTCCTGGCTGAACAGCTTGTGCAGTGCCGCTGCTTTCTGGGCTTTCGGCCATTGCCAGAGTTGCAAGTAGTCATGAAAGGTAGCAGCTTTTCCAGTGGCTTCCAGCACCCACAGGATTATGCAGTTGAGGACCCCCATGCTGCATAAAGAATGCATCCAATCAAAGCAATATTGCGAAGCCGGCCGCAATACATTCAGACTTCGTAGAACAGTGCTCATCATCAGGGCATGCGGCGAGAAAGACCACCCACAAGCCTGTTGCCACTGTTGGAACTTGCTTTTGGACTCTGTCCGGTGTCTTGATTCCATTCGTTCCCACGATTCCAAGAGCTCATCGTTTGTAGCTTGATGGCATGCACCCCATGTCAAATGTTTTGCCGATATCTTGACATCATCCTCAGAGCTTTTTGACCGTAGGGAAAAGATGTTCTTACAAAGCATGCAAACTCTCGAACCGGCATCTTGCCGGTTCGTATGTGTGTTTCTGTGCACTTCCGTCCTGAAGTGTCATAGCAAGTGTAAAGAATAGTCTGATGCTTTTGCTCGGCCCCTTCCATGCCAAGCCATGCTCTGGATTTCCGAACTCGTTGGCAAACATGGACTTAAGCAGCAACCTCAAACATTGGCCTATACCAGCCGACACCTTCTGCACCAGTTCGGTTCTGACCACCATCAGTGTAAACCAATGATGCTCGTTCGAAAGCAACTTCGGTGACAGCTCCAGAAACGAGAAATACACCGCCCAGACTTTTCGCCCTTGGGAGGACAACTGATTGCCCGGGTGTACTTCATCGGAATAAAGGACCCCCCGCCAGGGGGATCCTATGCTGGATGGTGATGCTTCGTGCACATGATTCAACATTTGGTAAAAATAACCACCTGCTGCATACATGCCCTGAATAAGACTCGCCAGGTTGATGCATGGTATGTTAAGGTCTGCACCGGCCAGTGACTTCGCCGGAAGTTGTTGCACAAGGGCCCCATAGGCAGTGCAACTTGCAATGGCCTGTTTCACTGCTTGCTTCATGTCATGCCTCGAATGCTTTTCTGGAATTCCTTCCTTTTCGACCAAACTCAAGATGCAACTCAAAGCTGAGCAAGTAACAAAAGGCAACTGCCTTCTGAACCCATCCAATCTCTGTAGTTTGGCCGAGCGAGAGCTTTCTGCTTCGTGCCCCCGCTGTTGCTTCTTTCTAGGTGCCGAAGATGTCGATGCAGCTTCCATCTTGCTTCGAAACAATGCACAAAGAATGCTTCATGCACTCTTTGTGTACACAGTTCTGTCTATGATGAAGGTATAATATATGTCTCTATATATGTGCTTGCATGTGTAAGCTTGTATGTGTGTATGCATTTACAAATGCATGCATGGCAGTATATATGGATATGTATGTACATAAATATATCTATATGTATATAGACCTGCAGATTGTTTGTATGTATGTCTGATGTATGTATGTGCATGCATGTATGCATGTATGTTCAAGTATATATGCTGCAACAAGGAACCTGTATGTATATACCTATATGGGTAAGCATGCTTGCATATACATATGCATATAGACACACGAACACACGAAAGCGCTTTCATATATGCAGTACAGAGGGTTGCATACCTTTCACATGCAAGTTACTCTTACAAAAACTTCGGGGCAAATGTACCTTACAAACACTCATAGTCTGAAAAGAACCTACGTAACATTGTATAAACCGCAAACACTGAACCGTAATACTAAAAGAACCTTACAGATAGACTTTATAGTCTTCCTTGTGCCCGATTGCACATGCATGCACGGCCTGAACTGATATAGCCATGCACGGACATGCTCATGTAGCATCTGAAGGCAACATGCAGACATAGCAAGACAAGCTGCAAGCATTCATGTTTGCCTCGCATTGCAAAAGTCCCCGGCACGATCATGTCATTCCTGACTTCGCAGCATGAATGTGGAGGAGCTATACAGCAGGACACCGTGAACTGGTTGCAACAGCACCATTTACTTGCTGACTCTACCACCTACTCCAGATCCATTCCTGCTCCTCCCATTGCACAAACCTTCACGTGTCCAGATTGTTCAGCGGTCTTTGACAACTATCGGCTATTCAGAATGCATCAGTCCTCCGCTCATGGCCTCAAGGCCCCTACACGCAGGCACCAGGTTAGCTTCGATCGCTTGCAGCATTCAACTGCGGGTCTCCCTATATGCCGGCTATGCCAAAAACGCTTCTCCAGGTGGACTGGTCTCCGCGCCCACATCGAGCAAGGATGGTGTCCGAAGCTTGATCCGCATATCAATCCTGTTGAGTCCTACACAGCCTCTGCCTCTGCTCTAACAACGAGGTCGGAGCCTTCCGACTCTCCTGTCCCTATAGGTCCGGCTAATGCCTTGCCCACTGCTCCAAGTGTCACGTGCGCATTCACCACCACGGTGCAGCCTGTTGCACCGACTGACGTCTTGCAGGACATCGCACAGCCTCCACCTCAGGCTAGCCTCGTTAGTGCATCGGCCCCTACCTCAGGCTTGACCCATCAACCTCAGCAGCGAGATGACACAGTAACTGAGCTCGGTTTGCATAGGCCTGGTTCTGGAACCCAGGCTGAAGCTCACAACCCACAATGGCAAAAGCGAGTTGGTCCGGCTGCCGCGGTCCCAATGGTGCAACGTGTCGAACTCATGCAGCGGATTCGCACTCGGGGATGGCAGGCTGTTATGCAGGATCCTGAGCTACGAGATGAGGTTCGTCACCACTGCCCTGAGTGCTCGCAGTGGTGCTCTTCTCCTGCAGGTCTCAAAGTCCATTTGGCGCATGAGCATCCACAATGGCTTGCCTCGCAAGATTTCATTCTCAAGAGGGCGAGACTGCTAAGAAGTACCCTTACGAAGCCCTGTCACTTTTGCCTGGCCACACGTTTCGATCTTCAACAACACTGGAAGCGATGTCCGGTCATAACCATTGCCTGTTATCTTGAACATAGGAGTCATGACCTTGCCAGCCACGGGCAACATGGCAGCAACACCTCCGCCACAGCCGGAGGCTTCGATCAGTGCCAAAAATCAGGAGTTGGAGATGTTCGGCCACCTCTTCAACAGCTTCAGCAACACGGCAACGAGCGGCCAGGCTGCGCAGAAGCGCCCACGACCCGAACAGAGGGATGCTGTCATGACTCCAGTGCCCGACGAAGCCTCACCTCCTCGATCGACAGCCACGCCGACGCCAATGCCCAAGGGCAAAGGCAAGGTCAAGGGGCAGGGCAATGCAGGCAAGGGCAAAGGCAAGGGCAAAGGCAAGAGCAAGGGTCCACAGTCCTCCACCGAGGTGACAAATCGCACGGATCCTTGGACTCTGGATTCATGGACCGATCCGGACTCGTGGAGCATGAGTGGCTGGTCTGTGCCGAGCCAGACCACAATGGAGTCTTCCAGCAGCCTGTTGATGCAGGTTGCCCGAATGGCGTTACGGCACGAGCAGCAACTTCATATCCTCCAACAAGATACCAGACTCTTCCTGTATCTCAAACCGAACCAAGAGTATTCCGTGCTACCCATGATGTTGCAGCTCGCGACGGAATGGCGACAGACAATGGAAGCCACTCCGACAAAGCTCACGATGTCACTTCGGGAGATTATGATTCGGGGTCTGCTCAAGGAGTGGAAAACCCGACTTCAGGCCTTCCAGAAGAGCGAGGAGACCAAGATCACAGGACAACGCCTGCAGTGGTTGGACAGCCTGGGGCACTGGAACTACATGCATTGGTGCCCGATCAAGCAGGAGCTAGTTCTGACGGAGCGCCAGGAATCCAGGTCCACCGAGGAGATCTTGACCATGATCCAGGAGATGGAGGAGCTGATCACGGGAGACTCCACCAAGAATTTCAAGTCCATGAGACAACTTCGAGAGTCATATCAAACGGACTGGGTGCAGTTCCTGGTGGAAATTCAGCTACGAGGACCAGGCGACAAATTGTGGACTATTTTCAACGATCTCATCGGCAGTGCAGCGCTCCACCTTCTTGCCACCCGGCTCCGGCGGAACCGTTACCCGTACTCGGGCCTAGCCCAGAGCATCCAGGCCCAAGTCTGGTGAGGTCTGCCCCTCAATGCTTCCTCCTTGGATTTCCTTTGCATTCAATCAGCCTTGCCAATCCGAGTGCTGCCACATGCTACATGAACAGTGCCTTGCATGCCATTCTTCATGTGTTAGCAGTCCTTCGACCGAGCGATCAGGCTGCTCTTGGGCAATTGTGTCACCTCTGGGGAGCTATCCAGCGCCAACCTCAGAACTTTGATCCAAGTCACAACTTGCAATGGGTGATGATGATGAGTCCATGGCCACGGTTATTTGTGCAAAATGATGCTGCCGAATTCCTTGCCCATATGCTGTGCAGACTGCGGCTACCCTCCGTCGAGGGGAGGTGGGAAGCCCGCCGAATGGATGCAGGCCACGGTCTGCAGCTACACGATGAGGGAAGCTTGCATCATGCACTCCCCCTGCCAATTCAGGGGCATACCAGCTTGGCCGATTGTGTTCGGGCCTGGCATAAGCAGTCCAAGACTCATGCACTTGCTCCTTATCAAGCTGTCAACACCCTTGGAATACAGCTTCTCAGGTTTCGTACTCGTGCAATGCACACCCAGCGCCGACGACCTGTTGGCAAGGACCTCAGACCCATCACTGGCCTCCTTGATGACATCCATGTCCCGCAATTCTGCAATACACACAATCTTGATGCCCATCCTCGTCGCTTTAAGGCTGCAGCTCTGATTTTGCATCGGGGAGCGACCGTTGACCAGGGGCACTATATATGTGTTTGGAAAAGCGCCGATACTCTGCTGCTTCTTGACGACTCACGAACAGCTCGAGCCTGCACAGCATCCGAGATCGCCGCTATTCCTGCAGAAACTTATTTGATCTGGTATGTTGCATGCCAGGATGGAGATGAGACGACTACGAGTAGAGTGTAGTGCACTAGCCATTGACACACCTGTCATGGCTCATTGCTCATAAGAGGCATCGTTTCGCAAAACGCGATATGCTCAGACACGCTTGGCGAAGACCTTCCTTCGTTGCGTCCGCAAGAAGATGTTCAAGTATATATGCTGCAACAAGGAACCTGTATGTATATACCTATATGGGTAAGCATGCTTGCATATACATATGCGTATAGACACACGAACACACGAAAGCGCTTTCATATATGCAGTACAGAGGGTTGCATACCTTTCACATGCAAGTTACTCTTACAAAAACTTCGGGGCAAATGTACCTTACAAACACTCATAGTCTGAAAAGAACCTACGTAACATTGTATAAACCGCAAACACTGAACCGTAATACTAAAAGAACCTTACAGATAGACTTTATAGTCTTCCTTGTGCCCGATTGCACATGCATGCACGGCCTGAACTGATATAGCCATGCACGGACATGCTCATGTAGCATCTGAAGGCAACATGCAGACATAGCAACACAAGCTGCAAGCATTCATGTTTGCCTCGCATTGCAAAAGTCCCCGGCACGATCATGTCGTTCCTGACTTCGCAGCATGCATGTATGTGCACACCCTTGCCCCATGAGTGGATCAACTGTACGATCACTCCAAGCTGCATGCAGTTTCTGCAAGCAGGCTAAAACAACAATCTAGCAAAGCTTTCGCTTTTGCTGGTGCATGTAAGCCTTCCAAGCTTCTCTACCAACCAACCTCATCCCCGAAAAGTTCGGGTTCTCGCAAACATCACAGCCGCTACCTCGGCATCGCTTGCAACCGTAGCCCTCTGCAGCTTTCTTAGCAGCAGGCTTTTTCATCACTTTCTTCGCCTTCGTCTGATGCTTGTCCTTGTCGCCGGTGGTCTGCTTCTTGGGATTCTTGTCCTTTTTGCCGGTGGTCTGCTTCTTCATGGGATTCTTGTTCTTTTCGCCGGTGCCCTGCTTCTTCATGGGATTCTTGTCCTTTTTGCCGGTGCCCTGCTTGTTGGAATTCCTCCCATTTTTGGTCTTCTCTTCAACCTCGATCATTGCCTGCTTCTCGTACTCCTCCAACGACAAGTTACCCGAGCCCGCTGCATGCCCCTTCTGCTGCAAAGCAGGCGGGTCCTGCACTCCCGGTGACGGGTGCTGCTGCTGCTGCTGCTGCTCTGCAGCTGCAGACGGCTGGTTCGTTAGTGGCAAAGCTAGCTGCTTGCTTACATCCTCCTTAGACAAGCCCTGCATGCTGTCGCCTGGCCCATGGTTGCCATCCTTCACATGGTCAAAGAAAGTGATCTTGGCACCACTGCTCGAGCTTTCTTTGCCACCCTGCAGGGCGGCCTGCCAGTTGCCACCCAACAAGCTTTTGAACAACTCGAGGAGTCGGTCCTCAACCTTGTCCACCAAGGGTTGAAGCTTCGTTTTCGAGCAACTGGAAAGGAGCTTGCTGGTGGATCGCATCGGGCACTGGGCTCCTAGCTCGAAAAGCTGTGGGAGATCTACCATCGAAGGTGGGTCTTTGGGATAGGCTCTGGACAGCCAATCTTTGTCCAGGTCTGTAGGGAGGTGTGGGTACTTCTTCAAGCCCGAAACCATGCAGCCCGAGGGCTTGTGGGCAGCGAACAAGAGGCCGATCTGTTGTGCCAGACCATATATTTCGTCGGCACTGGGTTTGCTTTTCCCGTGCCACATGATGGACTGTACGATTAATGCGACGGCGGCCCGCTTCGTTGTTTCTTTGAGAGACTTCACACCGAGGGCAGACAACCTTCTGATGATGATATGGGGAACGTCATACAAGTTTCCTTGCATTACCTCCATCATCTCAGCCTTGGTCAAATAGGCGGGGAGATT
>CAJNDT010000466.1:65000-155000 GCA_905221615.1 Symbiodinium sp. CCMP2592
TATACAGCAGACGTGCAGTCGCCCCTGCACTCGACCAGGAAGAAGTTTGCATGCTCTGTATGAATATATATATATATATATATGTGCACATGCAATGCAAGTCTCCTATATAGTGCATGTTACATGATGCATTTGCATCGAGTAGCAAGAGGATTGCAAAAACACACCAGGGGTGCCCAGCTGCTAGCAGCATCAGACTAGAAGTCATACTGCTCGTCGAAGCCCTGATCCGTGACCCTCTGCACGTGGTTCTCCAGTAGATCCTTGAACTGCTTGTCGCCCGTGCAGAACCTGAGATAATCAATTCGAGGTTTGGTTTGCTGATGTGGGTTCAGGGTTTGGGGTTCAGGGTTAGGGGTTGTGGGTTTAGGGTGTGTGGGTGTGTATCCACGGTTCATTATCCTTTCTAGGGTGTATGTATGTTGCCGGCTATTGGCTCGGCCAGGTTGCCGGCTATATGGGTTTGTTGAAGTCCGAAAGGGCCAATGCTCCCTGCAGCCTTGAAGGCTTCGAAAGAGGAGCAGAGCTCCATATGAACATGGCATGCCATGATCGGCAGAAGCCATGTATGACAGAAGCCGCAATCCTGAAACAGTAGAAGCAGCTTAGGCTAGTTCGAAGAACAGCAGCTTGTTGCTTTGAGCGCAAAAGGAATTCGATTGCAGCCGTAAGCCCATGGATGTGCCTACCCGCTGGTGACGTCATCAAGCTCTTGAACAACAACAACCCATGGCGACTGCTAATGAAGAGAACCCAAATAGTCAGGACCTCCCTGACAATCAACAGGTTATGAGTAGCCCAACGCTGACCACTGGAGACCATGAAGACCGGCCGAGGACCCCAATGATGAACGGAGTTCAAGGCCCCCTGCTCGGTCACCAAGATATGGACGGTGAGCTTAGACTTCCTTCGGGAGGTCTGGGAGGGCCAGTTCGGCCTTCTGGACTGCCGCAGCGAAGCGACCCGGAAGTGCAGGCCTCAGGCCTGCGGACTCCGGGAACCACTGGGGCTGGAGGAGGGTTCCTGGTGGGCCCAGATCTTCATCGCCAAGAGCTGCAGCAGGGATATGCTACTTCGGGAGGCGAACCCCAGCATTGCTACAGTACGACGAGTGCACAGTGGTCTGGAAATCAAAGAGACAGACGCTGGTGACGCTGAGCACAGCAGAATCCGAACTTTGTGCCGGGTGCGAGGGTGTGACTCTCGCTCAGTCGTTGGAAGCATTAATCATAGAACTTGAAGGGTAGCGGGTCCTAAGAACTTAATGGTAGATAATACCGCTGCAGTCACGCTGGCTGAAGGTGGCGGCAGTGTAAGGACACGTCATCTTAGGGTGCGGGCTGCCTTTCTCCAAGATATGCAGGAGCGCAAGGAGCTAGCGGTCAGCCACTGCCCAGGAGACGTGCAGTTGGCAGATTGCTTGACTAAAGCCTTGATGCGAGCAAGACTCGAAGAGTTGAATAGACTTTTGGGTTTAGGTGCACCGGGAACCATAAACAGAGTCTCCAAGGTTTCTGTAGAAGATTCCCCAAGCCAACACACCCCTCAAGTCCATTGTCGAGAACAAGAGTTCTCCTTAGACCAGCACCAAGCCCTTCCCAGTAGCCTCCCTAAATGGTTTAGGCCCATACCTCTTAGCCATAATCTTGCTAGCGCAGCTTGATTTGACTGAGGGAGCCTCTGAGGAAGGCGACGACGTAGGGGAACCACTGGGACTAGAGTTATCCCTAATGATAATCCTGCTAACAATGTCAGTGTTGTTCCTGTGGGAATCCGGAAAGACATGCGTCAGGTCTGCGTGCCCGCGCCGAAGAGACGAGGACCCGGAGATCCGCATGCTGCAAGCTGATAGTGAAGTAAGGGGGAACAAACGTAGTAAGAGGCAGGAAGCGGTTCGTAAGGCCATAGAAAGGGAAATAGGAGACGGGGATCTTAGAGAGCGTGCAAAGGAAAGGGAGCCTGATGCTTCCCCCAAGGTGAATTCCTATGTGCACGTGCAGGTTGGGTTGGACCCGAGATCCAACCAGCCACCTGATCCACCACCGTTGCCGCCTGGATTTCGGCCTAACCCCACTGGATTTGTGGGTAATCCTTCATCTTCCTCCTCTACAGCTGTCCCACCTCCTCCACCTTTCCCACCATCGGGAACTCAATTCGATCCTCAAGGTCAAGGATTAAGGGGTCAGGGGTCGAGCCTCGGTGTAGATGCCTCAACCCAAATTGAACCAGAATCTGGCCTAGGATTTACGGAACTGTGCGAGCTCCATGTTTATACAACTTCCAGCAAGACGCCCGGAGCTGTGCACTTCTTCCCTACCTGTCATGCTTTGAGAAATACCTTCGCCCCGCAGGACCGTATGATATGTAGGTACTGCCTTCAAGCTGTCAGGGAAGGGAAGCATAGGGGCTGACGCCTTTCCATCCTGAAAGGATGATGCAGGCGAGGAGGAGTGTTGAAGTCCGAAAGGGCCAATGCTCCCTGCAGCCTTGAAGGCTTCGAAAGAGGAGCAGAGCTCCATATGAACATGGCATGCCATGATCGGCAGAAGCCATGTATGACAGAAGCCGCAATCCTGAAACAGTAGAAGCAGCTTAGGCTAGTTCGAAGAACAGCAGCTTGTTGCTTTGAGCGCAAAAGGAATTCGATTGCAGCCGTAAGCCCATGGATGTGCCTACCCGCTGGTGACGTCATCAAGCTCTTGAACAACAACAACCCATGGCGACTGCTAATGAAGAGAACCCAAATAGTCAGGACCTCCCTGACAATCAACAGGGTTCCATATAGGGAAAACAAGACCTCTATTCGCTTTTATTCCTGCCCTCTAGGTGTATCGGAGACTAAAGACCTAGGCTTATCTAGGAATCCGAATCTGAAGCTTATGGGTTCCTTGCACCGGGAAACACACTGTTATAGGGCTTGGTGGTTTGGGAAGGTGACGTGCTGTTGCTTTGGCTTTTGGGGCTCATGTGCACAACCGGCAACACCATGGTTTCGGAAAGGCACTTGTCCACCAGGTAGTTCAGCCTGTCCTGGTCGTTCATGATCACTGCCTGGGCTGGGCCACTGCATTGCAAGCTGTTTCATACATTTTTGCACGAAACGTGTTCGTGCATATGTAGCTATATAGCTCCCATCAATCAACATGAAGCCTGCATGCATGCTTTCAAGTCGCCTGGGTTTTGTATTCACATGAATGCAACCCATGTACATGCATGTGTTCATATGGCATGAATGCAACCATGCACATGAATGCAACCCATGCATTGTGTTCACATGACATGAGTGCAAGCCATGCATGCAACTGTGCGCCAAAGCTGCTCCAGCCATGGCCACCGCTTTGGGCTTCCACCCACCATGGTGACTCTGCCAGGAACCCACGAGGCCTCGCGAGCCCTTTGCACCACCTGCTGGAGGACGTGGTGGTGCCGGTGGGGACGGTCCCATAGGCCGTGGTGGCGGCGGAGGGTTCACCTCCGAAAACCCGGGTTTACATATAGGGTTTATGGGGTTTTACAAAATTGAGAGTTTTGGGTTGATACCAAATGTTTCGATGTCATCCTGGCCTCGTCCAGACGCCTCCTCTTGGATGCATCTTGAAGCTCCAGCTGCAGCGACTCATTGTGCAGCTTCACCTGCTGCAGCTCATCCTCCAAGACTTTCTTCTGGAAGAGCAGCTCCTGTATGCACTCTTTCATAAAGGTGCAAGCCCCCTGGCCTCGTACTCGCACGATTCCCGAGCGACCACGATTCCACCACGGCGAAAAGACCGATCCCACTGGTCTTCGCCGTTCACCGCCACCCTCAATGCTGCACACCACTTCCACACCATCCCAACAGCCGGCAACTGACTCATCGGCGATGTGGTCGGCGACGAGGTAGGACCCGGTCTGGTTCCGGGCTTCTTGAGAACCAAGCCATCATTGACCTCGACGTTCTGCAGCACCCAAGGGCCAACCAGGATGTCGAGGACATTCCTTGGCTGATGCACAGGACCATGCAACATGTCATGCCATGCCATGCATGCATGCACGCAGCCCAACTGGCTCAGCAACAAACAACAAGCAGCCCAACTGGCTCTATATATAGTACATGTGAATATGCATGGGGTGAGCACCCGGTGTTCAAGAAAATGCAACAATATTAAATACTTCTGTTACCTATCATACCCCTTTTCAGTGTGCATAACAATGCGCATGTGCAGTACCTGAGACACTCCGCTTTACAAGGCCGTTTTGCTGAGTGAAAAGTTCGCGACCGTATTTGTTATGGTAGCGGAGCTTTGAGGTCCATTCCTTTGGGTCTGGGCTCATTGCTCGGTGTCAGGAACCAAACCCCAGTGTGTGTGTGTGTGTAGGCGTGTAGAGTAGTGCCCAAGTGTGTGTCTTTCGGTTGAGTGAGCCATCGGGCTGCGCGGCGGCCAGTTCTAGGGCACTGAGTACAAGAGTGTGGCGGCGAGCCACTGCAATTCGCGAAGTAGCCTCTTGCGGGAGACTACAACTCTTTGAGCCGCTCGAGGGTGGCCTGAAATCCTATATCTTCTTTCAAGAGCCGCTCGAGGGTGGCCTGTACTTCATTTTCTTCAAAATTTTCTTGTTTTGCGGAACATCAGAAACTTGAACGGCCTTGAGTCTGGCTGCGAAGGATGAGTGACGACGACATAAGTGACATGGAAGCTGGAGTACCTCCTCCCGGCTTCGAAGGACCTTCTCCCCAGAGCCCAACAGCACCAGCTCAAGCAAGTGCTCAATCAGCAGCTGCAACACTTCCAGATTCGGTAGTACAACAGCTAGCTCAGGCTATACAATCATTGGCTTCGTCGAATAGCAACTCGTTCAAGGATGGCGGCAAGGCCGTCAAAGCTCCAGATGTGTTTGCTCCAAAATCCCTTGAAGAAGAAATCAGTGGTTTCGAGGAATGGTCTTTTCTTTTTGTCAATTGGCTGCTTGTACATGATCCGGATTATCGTGAAGATCTTCGACATGCCGAAACACAAGCTGAAAGCATGGACATCAACAAGTACTCGGATGCTGGTAGGAAGAGGGCCTATCGTCTCTACTCTATTCTTTCTTCCTACTTGAAAGGTAGGCCCCTTAGGCTCCTGAAGGCTGTCACGAACCGTGACGGGCTCCTCGTTTGGCAGAGACTACATCAGGAATTGAAGCCTTCTACCAGAAGCCGTGAGCTGGCGCTTGCGGAAGCGCTGGTGTCGTTTCCGCCACTTCAGGCTGGAAGCTCCCTCCTTGAATATGTGTTGGTCTACGAGAGACTGATCCGCGAATATGAGGCTGTCAGTCATACCTTTTATCCTGACAACTTGAAGATGAGCACACTTCTGAAGGGATTGCCGAGTGATGTGAAGCGACACATTCAGTTGAACTTGTCCGGTGACACAACATACACGGGGCTTAGAGACAAGCTTTTGCAGTTTGAGAAGACTACGGCTAGTTGGACTACAGAACATGTCATGCGTGGTTTGCAGCTCACATCATCAACTACATCATCTTTCGGCATGCCTTTCACGAGTGATCAGAGCGGTCCGAGTCCAATGGAGATTGATAGACTTCATGCTGAGTCTGGTGGTAAGCCCAAAGGCAAGGGAGCGTTTGGTGGTGGAAAGTACGGCAAAGGCAAGCCCTACCAGAAGGGCTTGAAGGGGAAACCATTTGGGCTTCAAGGAGTCCCTGGAGGTTTCCATCAGAAAGGCTTCAAAGGCAAGGGCAAGTTCGGTGGCAAGAAAGGAAAGCTCATGATGTCGCCCTTCTACGGTAGTGGAAAAGGAAAGTCACAGCAGAAAGGCAAGCACAACAAAGGTCCCAAAGGTAAAGGTTCGAAAGGTGTTGGTCCTTGCTACGCGTGTGGTCGCATGGGACATGTGGCTGCAGACTGTTGGGGCACTGTTCGTCAAGTGGAGAGCGGCGCTGGCACGTACGCTCCAAGTGTGGCTCCGAGTGACTCTGCATCCCAGGTAAAACCTGGGTCTACAGCGGCTACAGCAAGTACGACGGCTTCAACTGCTACTGGTGGTGTGGCGACTTTGATGGCGAGGCCTGCTCAGAGCGCGGGGTTTGTTCGGAGGTTGCAAGTTGCTGGACTTGGAGATCTAGGAGAGTGCACTGAGAGTGAGCATGGCGATGATCAGCAGTGGAGTGATGCTTTGTATGACGCTGAGTGGCAGATGCAGTTCGAAGCTGACGGTGAGCAGTATCTAGATGAAGCATCCTGGGAAGCCTACGTAGCTGAAGCCGAGTGGGATCCTTATGATCAAGCTTCTTGGGAAGCTTATGCGGAAGCTGAGTGGGCATCTTGGCCTACGGAGCCTGAGTACGGAGATTGGGTGCGACGCCTTGGGGTGTCAGACGAAGAGTCCGAGCTATTGAGTACGAGTTGTTTGGTTTATGATCTCACGGTGCAAGATGAGCTCTCTGACGATTCGGATTGTGAAGCTGAAGAACCATTTCATGAAGATGAGCTTTGTGATTGTGAGGGAAGCTTCATAGACAATATCGCTGTAGGGGAAGCCAACATCACTGCCGATCAACTCCATCATCATGTGCGTGCTGTCGGGACTGTGGAGCTTGAGAGCGTGATTTTCGATAGCGGTGCGGATGTCACAGTCCTTCCAATTGATCGCTTTGCGGAGGTAGGTGTGAGAACTTCCGACAACAGAAAGCCCTACAAGCTTCGAGATGCGCAGGGCAACTCCATTCCAGGAGGTAGCCTGAGAGCTCGAGTCCAATTCGAGGTTGAAACGATGGAAGGCGACACGGTCGTCTTTGAAGATGATGCTGTGCTGGCGCAGGTCGCAGCACCGCTGCTCTGTTCAGCACGGTTGTTTCGAGATGGCTGGAGTTTGGTTCAGGGTGAAGAGTCTATGCTGTTGTCCAAGGGTGAGAGACATGTGCCTGTGCATTTCCAGAAGAACTCGTTGGCCATGAACATGTACATCAGACAGATCTGTGATCAAGATGAGCTTGACGTTCGTGCAGTTCTTCATGTCGGTGATGAACTTGTGCAGACAGTTGTGAGGGGCACGGACGGTTGGCAGCTAACGAGTGATGAAACTCCTGTATTCGTGAGCAAGCACTCGTCGGTCACAGAAGATCCCAGTCTTTCGTTTCCGTGTGATCATTGGCCTTATAGAACTACGCTTCTTCACATCCCAGGTCGTCCGAAACCAGACCATTTCGAAGTCTTTGAGTTGGGAGCGTATTGGGAAGGCAATGAACGGAAACAGATTTCACCTGATGGGGCGAACTACACCATTCTCACTTTGTTGTCTACACGTCCTGTTGAAATCCAGCGCTTCGGGAAGCTTGTACGTGATTCGGTACCGGCAGCTGGCATCGGAGGAGAGTTGGAGAGAGAAAAGAGGGAGAGTGAACGCGCGGAAGCTCAAGAGGCTTTGGCGGCGCGCGATGCGGAACAGGCTCCTATGGTGCCTCCTCCAGAAGTTCAGGTAGATGATGGAAGAGAGAGAGTTTCACTTGCTGGCATAGATGTTGATGAAGCTTCGTCATTGGGAACACTTCGTGCCGCATGCAAGTTCTTGGACATCTCCCATCATGGTACAAAGGCTGTACTATGGAATCGCATCAAACAATCGGTCACAAAGTCGAGGCTAGATGCAGTCACGCAGATTGCCGACGCGGTGTTGAAAGAGTATGAGAGACCTGCTGAAGGAGAACCGCTAGCAAAGTTGCCATCGGTTGCTGAACAAGAATTACATGCTCTAACACATCTACCGCGACAACCATGGTGCCAAGCATGCCTAGCTGCGCGCTCGAGAGAGGATAATCATACCGCAACTTCGCCCGAAGAACGTGCAATACCAGTCGTGTCAGTGGACTACATGTACACGGGGACCGAGGGCACAGCAGATGAGAGAGATCCGTTGTGTGAGCACTTGTTGGTCGTCGACATGAAGACAAAGTATGTCCTGGTCTTGCCCATTGACGTCAAAGGTGGAGCTTCAGTTCGCGGTTGCACTGAGGAGATTGTGAGAATGATGTCGTCCTTAGGGTATCGTGAAGTACACATCCGCGCTGATACCGAACCAGCGATGAACCAGCTTGTAGACCACATCACTCAAGTTCGCACGAAGCTTGGATTCAAGACAGAACGCGAGCCTGTGCCCCCAGATGCGTCAACACATCAAGGATTGCCTGCAGAGCGCTATGTGCAAACAATACGTCAGCTTGGAAATTGCCTCCTTAGATCGATTGAGTTGAAGTGTGGCTACCAGGTCAAGTCGTTTCACCCGGTGTTCACATGGGCATTTCGACATGCAGGGTGGCTTCATTCTCGTTATCATGTTCTATCGTCTGGTCAAACTCCTTACGAATTGGTCCATGGCCACTCGTTTGCCGCGAAAATTGCTCCTTTCGGATGCTCAGTGTTTGCTCAGTGCCTGCCCAAAGTCAAGGCCAAGGGTGCAACGTGGATCAAGGGTGTGTACCTAGGCAGATCCCATAGTGGCGCGCTCAATGTGATCGGCACCTCTGAAGGTATACAATTTGCTCGTACTATCAGGAGGTCCCCTACCGAGTTTGAACCGATGCTCTTGGATGCAGTGAAAGGCGTATCGTGGAATTTGACTCTTGGTGTAGTTGGTGTTCGAGTCCCTCGTGGTGGTCGTCGTATTCGTCTCCCAGCAGTTGTTGAGCAAGCAGAACAAGCACCTCCAGAAGAAGAACGAGATCAGAGAGAGCAGAGTGGACCGGGAGATGAAGCAGGTTCAGACCCAACAACTTCCTCATCCTCCTCTACCTCTAAGAGAGACGTGTCGCTCGACTCCATGTCGCTACCAGGTGAGAGCGGCAGTGGGGGCAGTGGCACTGGATCTGCATCTGGTGGATCACGAGACATCTTGGCAGAGAATGTTGGAGTAGAGGAGGAAGGTAGTGCAGCTTTGGAGAGCAGTCCGAAGTTCAGAAAGCTTGGTGAGGGCCGTGTTGCACATGTTTCATTCATGGTGCGCAGACTTAGAGATGACTTGTATGACCCGTCAGGGCCGATTGAAGTCCCGGAAGTGTCTGAAGAGCATGATCAAGTAGTGGATCCTCAAGACGATGGTGAGTTCAATCAGGGAATTGATGAGATGGACACGATTATGCTGAACAACTACGAAGCGGGTCCACCAGAGCTGAGCGATGAGGCCTTGGCACAACTCGATGCCGAGCGTGATCAGTTCGAACTCGATAGGCTTGTTGGCATGGGTGTATTAGTGAATGCAGATGAAGAACAGTTGGATGATGACACAACCGAGTTGAGCTCAAAGTTCGTTCGCGATTGGAGGTGGAGAGATGACAAGTGGACAAGAAGAAGCCGCCTGGTGGGTCGAGAGTTTCGTTCTCTATCCCCAGAGCTTGATGACTTGTATAGTCCAGCTTCTATCTCTAGTACCACAAAACTCCTTGCGGCAATGGCTGCTACATCAGTTGAGCTAGAGCTGTATTCGCTAGACATTTCAGACGCTTATCAAATACGTCAGGGCCAACGGCCGGGTCTACAGAATCCTGTACAATCTACCAGGTCAACGGGATGGTGCTCAGGGATGGTATGAGTTCTTCAGTGCACTGCTTCAGAAGCATGACATGAAAGTTTGTGAAGTTGCTCCAGCGATCTTTGCTATCCCGGGGAGACTGGTCATCAACACTCATGTGGATGACGGCAAGGTTCTTGCTGCACCGGGCGAGATGGAGAAGCTTCGAGAGCACCTCGAATTAAACAAGTTGAAGGTGAAGGTTGAAGGACCGTGTAGGTTGGATTCCGGTAGCTGTCGCTTCTTGAAGAGGGCGTATGAAGGGCATGGTGACTACATCAGCGTGAAGCAGGAGCCAAAGTATGTTCTGAAGATTCTTGAAGTTTTAGGGCTCCAGAACGCATCATCAAAACCAACGGTTTGGCCATCGGGTATGTCACCTCAGCCAGACGACGACGAACCACTTTCCGCAGATGAACATAGTCTGTTTCTATCATGTACCGGGATCATCTTATACATCTCACCGGATCGGCCAGAAGTGCAGCACGCATCAAGAAAGCTTTCCTCGAAAGCCACCGCGCCTTGCAAGCAGGATCTTCGGTGCCTTAAGCATGTGGCAAGGTACCTCAAAGGCACTATGGATCATGAGACTCGATTCCCAGCTACATGTCCAGGTCGTTCGTTCTTGAATGAGCAGAGTGGCATCGGTGACCACTCATCGTTTGAGGTTGAGAACTTGCTTGAAACGGTGTCGGATGCAGACTTTGCTTCGGGTGATGATCGGAAGTCTACCACGGGCTTTTGCATTTTCTTGAACGGCATCCCAGTGTACTCGACATCTCGTAGGCAGCATGTGATTGCTCTGAGTTCTATGGAAAGTGAGCTGTATGCCTGTTTAGCAGCCGTAGCTGAAGGATTGTTCCTGAAAGAAGTGGTGAGTTTCATCACTGGCAAGAAGGTTGAATTGGTGCATCGGACGGATGCGAGCGCTACTATTGGTTTCTGCAAGAAGGCTGGTTGTGGTCGGACGCGTCACTTGGCAACCAGTGCATTGTGGATTCAGTCAAAGCTTAAGGACGGTAGCTTCAGCATTCGCAAGATCAGTGGGAGAGTGAACCCTGCAGACCTTTTGACGAAGACTTTCAGTGCATCAAAGATGAATCAGTTGCTTTACCATTTCCATGTCTTTGATGGTGAGACTCGCTTGGGTGATGAAGAACACGCGCAAGAGATCATCAGAAGGACCATTTTTGGGTCCACAGGCTTGAAAGCATTCCGACTCATGTTAGCCTCTATGTTGATCGATCGAGCGGAAGGCGTGACAGGTTCAGCAGTTGAGTCCCACGGGACATGGATGAAAGTAGCGATGGCCTCAATGCTGATGCTCATGATTCTTCTTCCAATGCTCCTCATCCTGGCAAAGAACCCAAAGCCTCAGGACAAGGACAAGGAACAGCAGCGCCAGGAACACCGTGGTTTCTATCGGCATCAGCAAGCTTCGACCTCAACTCCGACGACGAGCGGAAACCCAGCGGTAGCAAGGAGAAGAAAACCAGACAAGTTTCCCAAAAGTCAAGACATTCAGCTTATGCCAAGAAAACCCTTAGGCGATTCCTCTATGAACAACACCAGAAGCTCAAGTCAACAGACTTCTATGCCAAGAATCCCAAAGTCCTACAACAACAAGCTGATGAGTACACAAACCTGGTTCACATGGGAAGATTATCAGCCTTGGATGTGGATATGGTTGCTGGTCGTCTCCTTCGTGCTCCTTTTGACGACCTGTATGTGCAGACGGTTGCCGACTATCGTCATCAACATCGACTTGTGGCCTCAACGAGCTCAAAGTCCAGTGGCAAATCCTCTTCTACCGGGAGATCAAAGAGAACCTGAACATCTACGTGAAGTACAAGATCAGCGACTTCCTCATCGAGATGCCGGCGCACTACCTGGAGTACAAGATCAACGACTTCTTCGTGGACAAGATCCTCATGCACATTATGGCCGTGACGACAACAACAATCCTGGTTTGGATGGTGTTACCCAACGAAGACTACACGAGTGGATGGAACAGGAGGTGTTGCCAATACTTCAAAATCATACTCCGCGGTGCCGTATGGACCGTATAGATGGAAACATGAAGGTTCACATTGCAACTCACTATGGGCGCTCATGTCATCGTAGAGATTGCAGTAGCATCACGAAGGACGCCAAAGCCACTCGAGAGATGAGCTTATCACAAGCAGTAGAGCGCGGACTTGCACCGTGCCACCGTTGCCTCTATGACATCTACGAAAGCTTGAAGCAGCAGAATCCGAATGACAAGATGTTCAACATCAAGAAGAAACAACGCTGAGAAAGTTGCGTCAACACGTAGCTCTAACAACTACCTGAGCTGAGACTGGCGTAGCTTCTTTCTGTACTGCGTAGCTTCGTTCTTTAGTGACGTAGCTTTTCTCCCGTACTCTGTCATGTAAGACCTTTGGAATAGCTTTGACAGAGCAGCAGTTTCGCAACTTACAAACTTTCCAGTGTGGCTTCGCAAACTGTACAGTTGGTGCGAATCCAAGAGGGCGTGTTAAATACTTCTGTTACCTATCATACCCCTTTTCAGTGTGCATAACAATGCGCATGTGCAGTACCTGAGACACTCCGCTTTACAAGGCCGTTTTGCTGAGTGAAAAGTTCGCGACCGTATTTGTTAAACAAGTAGCCGAACCGGCTCCACAAGAAGTTGCCAATTGAACCACACGTGGCAAGAAGCTTGTTTTGTCCCGTCGACACGAACCCCTGCAGCCGACAGGTTCAAAGCAGGCAATCCTTGCATGCCCTGCTTTTCGGAAAACTATTTCTTCAGCTTGGCAAATTTACCAGTAGCATGATAGCCCCTCCGGCTGGAACAAGCACATGAATCACAATCCTCAGCCAAATACTCTATAAGATTAACCATGTCTGGCTCCTGCAACAACACAGCCGGAGAGGACTTCAGTGAAGACATCATGAAACATGCTTCTTTGCCATTCGGCAAAGTGACAGTTTTGATTGTGCAAGGCAAGACTGCACTAAGCTTTCTTTTCTTGCTGGCCTTCTGTGGCTCCTTGTTGTTGTCGAACAAGTCGGGTCCTGCATCCTGGGTCTGCTTGGGGCTGAACTCTTTGTAGAGCAACTCTAGCAAGGTCTTCAAGTTGGCACTGCCGGCGATGGACATGTTCTTGGTAGCCATAGATGTGCAAGGGCAAACTAGTTTGCAAATTGAACGGTGGCTGCCAATGATCTTCACGAAGTGCTGCTCGCCATCTTGCACAACCAAGTCGGACGGCAAGGTGATCACATGCCCCTTTGTGTTTCACCTGAAAAATCTTCTCGATGGAGAACTCGTTGTCAGGCGACTCAGCATCCGACATGGTGCTCTCACAAGGCAAGCTTTACTATCTGGCTACTGTCAGCAGAAGATGCTTCATGCAAATTGCAATCAATGCTGGCATGCCATGCTAATGATGTGCACGTGCAATCCATGTCTGCATCCACACAAGTCGCTAAGCAGCCTTCAAACTTTTGTCAAGCATTCTGAAATGCATAGCTCAATCCATGGAGCAAAATTCGCAGCTCAATCCTGCAACCACATGTGCATCTATATACAGCTTATACCTGGTGCCTGTGCATGTTCCTAGCTTGCTTTCCTCTTCTTGGGAGCAGCCTTGGAGGCTTCCTTAGCAAGCAAAGCTTCAGCTGCATGCAACAGGAGTTCCCCCTTTCTAATAGATCTCGAATTGGTGTAGCAAGGGATTGCCAGACCCCCATGCTTAGCATGGGTCAGCTGCATGTTAACGGCCTCCATCCATCGATGGCTTCACGTACCAGAACGGTACGCGCACCGACGTAGCAGTGACATTATCCATATCACCGACAGCCTTCGGCGGGCTCAAAGCATATCCCGAGACCTTGTGGCCAGGCTTGCCATCATCTCGTTTCAAATCACCATAAGCGATGAGTTTGAGCTTGCCCTTCGGGATGTTAATCGTGGCACAAAGGCCCGTGGGCGGGCTCACGAAGCTGAAGCCATCGACCTCCGGGAGATTCACGAACGTGTCGTAGAGCAGGATCTGCATTCGCTGCATGTCAATGGCCTCACCAGCAGTCGAGTTGTTCTCCACGAGGTACTTCGACCAAGCCGCCTGGTCCACTACCTGCACAATCGCCTTCTTCGTTTTCTTCCACTGCTTCAGGTCATCGGACAGTGCAATGGCCACTGTCCATGCATCTTGCATTAGGGGCCGATGTTCAAACCTGCACAAACAACATGCAACATCATGTGCATGCTTTCATGCAGTATGCAAGCAGTCCATGCTCAAGCATGCAGTACATCATGCAATTCAAGTTCAAATCAACTACCAAGCTACTTCGCCGACGTGTCGTTCAGCTCCAACAGCTGAAACACCTGGGATCCGTAGTCGCTGTGCTGATATAGGCCTCCGACCTCCAAATGTGGATGCTGCATCATAGCAACGGTTGATGGGCTAGCCTCCAGCAGGTTCGCTACCTTCGAGGGGCTTGCGGTCGGAGCTGCACTGGAACTCGTGCCCTTAGGACCCAAGAGCTCGGTGGCGAGTGCCTGGTTGATCTCCTCCAAGCTATTCCATTCTTTGTTCTCTCGGCCGAACTTTTGCTTCTGGCTGAGGTATAGCACTGTTCGCACACAACAGCGCCCGAAAATGGTGTATCGCTCACCATCCTTCAA
This sequence comes from Symbiodinium sp. CCMP2592, assembly GCA_905221615.1. Lineage (NCBI taxonomy): Eukaryota > Dinophyceae > Suessiales > Symbiodiniaceae > Symbiodinium > Symbiodinium sp. CCMP2592. The sequence goes on from CAJNDT010000466.1 coordinate 79,221, forward strand.
GGGTGCATTCTGTGTGGCAACCCATGCATCCTTCAGAAGCCTCTCTGCTTCAAGAAGCTCGGGTTTTGATTTGGATTTGATGCGGTCCAAATCAGCTTTGACCAGTAGCTTCGCAAACTGGTCTTGGACTTTGGGTGAGGCCACCTGTGCAGCCATGCAAGCCACTCTGAAGCATGGGGCCAGGTTGGCCTCAAGCTTAAAGTCAAAATATGTGATCAACTGAGTGAACTCTTGTCCGAGGCGAATGCTCTGGCCGTAAAGCTTGCCTCGCAAGTTCCATGCTGTGCAAACCTACATGCATGCAATCTGCATGTATCGAAAAGTCATATAAACTATATATGGCAAGACAAGCAACTAAAGGACACAAGGAAATCAACCAAAGGCATCTCGTCGCCCCCCGTGTACTTCTGAGCAAAGAATGCCACCGTCTCCAAGTACTCTTTGCAAGCCGGTTCCCCTTGCATCGTCGCTGCAGTGGCTTCTGCAACCGTCTTGCCCAACTTCAAGCAATTGCTGATCGTGGCAAGGCATTCGATCTATGTCGAAGCCACACACACCGAGTTGTTGCTATTGAGCACAGACGAGTACAGCAACGGGAGACTCGGGAATTGGTCTTCCAAGGTATCAGCAAGAATCAGCCAAGGCCATCCTTGGCTCAGGCACCTTTCGACGGGCTGACCCTTTTTCATGAACGAAGAAGCATTCTTCACAAGGCCCTGCTTCATGGATTTCAAATAGCACGTGGAGTGAGATGAGCCAACCGTGAGAAACAATTCGTCGCCAACCACTTCGGGCATCACCCCTTTGGCTTGGGAACAGCATTTCCGATTTGCTGCAAGTTGCTTGTCACGTTTCACTGCATTGCTGGACATGCAGAATGCTACTGCACTTGTTTCGAGCAAATCAATCCGCAGGCCTTGGCTCATCATCGTCTCCCCCTTTGTCACCATTTCAAAGCTATTCATCATGGCACCTCCCCGATTTTGGGGATGTATGCAAAACCTCTCTGGTCCATGGACTTGCTTGGAGGCGAGCCCGTTGCTCAGCCACAAATCATTAAGCTCCAACACCTTGAGGTTCACTGCCGCATCCAATGCCATGATACGTTCAGCTTCTGCAATGACTGCCGGGGTCAATGCCATGGTAGGCCGCAAGTGTATATACGGCTTGATACTATCTGAACTGCTTTCCAACCAAACACTGCATGCACCATTCATATCTAAGCAGCACATCATATATGCATGCAGCCCGTGGACTCCATGCATGCAGCCAACATAGCTCTCATGCAGATGCAAGACATGCAGCCCACATGGGCTCGAACATCAATCTTATGTATAGCCTTGCAAGCTAAAAGAGCGATCAAGCAATCATGCAGCCAACATGGCTCTCATGTATATGCAAGTCGTGCAGCCCGCATGGGCTCGAATATCAATCTCATGTAGCCCATGTAGGCTAAAGAACAATCAAGCAACCATGCAGCCCAAATGGCCCGCATGTATCATGCCAGCCATGCAGCCCACAGGCTACAAAGCAAAGATGCAAGCAACCAAAACATACCATGTCATGCAACATGCAGCCAGATGTCGGCTAATGCAACCGCACAATATGCAACCGTGACCCCACAAATCTATCAGTTCACACAGGAAAAAAAGGGAACAGCAAGGAAATAATTGCAATTCCTGAAACCACAAAACAATAAAAACAAAGCAGCAAGATAGTGTTTTCCGATATAGGTTTTCCAAGTTAAAGGGGTTAGGAAAATTACAATAACCGTTTATGTAAATAGATAGTCAGAGTTGCAATTATTGAAAATTTAAACATAATTAGCGACTTTGCTAGAACCCCTGAAAGGGATACGTTTTTTGTTAGCACTTAAGTATGTGTTATATGCACATTAGATATGGGATACATGTGGTTTAGTAAGCCATGCAACCATTAAGCAACACCCCAAACATTCAAGTAACAGCGCTGCGCGACACCTCTCGGGACGCACGCGTTCTGTGGAGTTTCCCCTTAGCTTGACGGATGCAGAACGCATTCGGGACGCGCGTTCTGTGGAGTTTCCCCTTCACAGCGCCGCGGGACACACCCGGCGTCACACGCGGGCGTTCTGTGGAGTTTCCCCGTAACAGCACTGCGCGACACTTCTCGGGACGCGCGCGTTCTATGGAGTTTCCCCTTATAGCTTGGCGGATTCAGAACGCATTCGGGACGCGCGTTCTGTGGAGTTGTTTCCCCTTAACAGCAATGCGCGACACCTCTCGGGACGCGCGCGTTCTGTGGAGTTTCCCCTGAGCTTGGCGGATTCAGAACGCATTCGGGACGCGCGTTTTGTGGAGTTTCCCCTTAACAGCGCTGTGGAGTTTTCCCTTAGCTTGACGGATGCAGAACGCATTCGGGACGTAACAGCGCCGCGCGACACACCCGGCGTCACACGCGGGCGTTCTGTGGAGTTTCCCCTTAACAGCACTGCGCGACACTTCTCGGGACGCGCGCGTTCTATGGAGTTTCCCCTTAGCTTGGCGGATTCAGAACGCATTCGGGACGCGCGTTCTGTCGAGTTTCCCCTTAACAGCAATGCGCGACACCTCTCGGGACGCGCGCGTTCTGTGGAGTTTCCCCTGAGCTTGGCGGATTCAGAACGCATTCGGGACGCGCGTTTTGTGGAGTTTCCCCTTAACAGCGTGTGCGACACCTCTCGGGACGCGCGCGTTCTGTGGAGTTTCCCCTTAGCTTGACGGATGCAGAACGCATTCGGGACGTAACAGTGCCGCGCGACACACCCGGCGTCACACGCGGGCGTTCTGTGGAGTTTCCCCTTAACAGCGCTGCGCGACACTTCTCGGGACGCGCGCGTTCTGTGGAGTTTCCCCTTAGCTTGACGGATGCAGAACGCATTCGGGACGCGCGTTGTGTGGAGTTTCCCCTTAACAGCAATGCGCGACACCTCTCGGGACGTGCGCGTTCTGTGGAGTTTCCCCTTAGCTTGGCGGATTCAGAACGCATTCGGGACGCGCGTTTTGTGGAGTTTCCCCTTAACAGCGCTGCGCGACACCTCTCGGGACGCGCGCATTCTGTGGAGTTTCCCCTTAGCTTGACGGATGCAGAACGCATTCGGGACGCGCGTTCTGTGGAGTTTCCCCTTAACAGCGCCGCGCGACACACCGCCGTCACACGCGGGCGCTTCGCGGACGCTTCGCGAACGCTTTAACCACGCTCGCTGGTCAACGGCTGCACCCCTGGACCCCAACCTTTTAAACGGGAACCCTTCTGCGGAGCATTCGGGAAAAGGAAGAGAAAGAAGAAAAGGAAGAAGAGGAGGAGCCCGAGCCGGCGAGCAGCAGCACGGACGGACCCAGGCTACGACTGAGGCTCAAGGTGATGCGGGAGCTGAAGTCGAAGGAGGAATGGGCAAAGAAGTCCTACGACCTACGAAGAAAGAAGGGAACACCAAGATGGGATCCGAAGGCTGCTGCCACCAGGGACGGTCGGGCAGCATATCCTCAAGAAGCAAGGAAGTGCCTGCAGCACGTGCAGGACAAGGCGAAAGAAGACGAGGAAAGCTGTGCAAGAGTACCTGCAGAGGAAGAAGAAAGAATACGAGGGCCTTAAGAAGCCACCGCCAGTGGGGCTCGCAAGGAGCCTGCTGCACCGGGAAGGCATGCTGAAGCCACCGGGTGAAAGGAGAGGCTCCGGCAAGAGAGGAGCCAAAGAAGAAGATAAAAGTGAAAAGGAAGAAGTGGAAGATGAGGAAATGGAAACTGTGAGCGTGGAGCCGGAAGCCGGCAGCGACCACGAAGAAGAGGAGCCAATGGAAGAGGATGTGACCATAGAGGTCAAAGAGTACCAAGAGCCTGGCGAGAAGGAGATCGTGCGGGCAAAGCAGGAGCACGCTGCAAGGATCAGTGCTCTTCGCGAGAAAAGGAACAAGGCCTAGTGCAAAGGCAGAGGCCAGCCAGCCGAAGGCGAGCGAGGCCAAGGCCAGTGAGCCTCAAGCGGCGAGCGCCGCGACGGCAGATGCCACGTCGATGTCTTCGTCGACGGTGATGCAGAACCTTATGCACGGCAGTCTGCTTAGGGGCCTCATGGCGGACCGAAGCCGCCTGCTGAAGAGGCTCGACGAGCTTGCGAAGCTCAAGAAAGAAGAGATGAATGAGAATGATTTTGATGAAAAGGCGAATATCGAGGTGGAGCTGGATAGCATCCTCGAGAAGATCACCAAGCTCAAGGCCGTGCAAAGGCAACACCGGAGAAGCCCGGAAGGTTGGACCAGAGCACGCACGATGCGAGGTATCGTGCTGCACGGGCCAAGGGCGTTCCACACGCCAAGGCGTGGAAGGAGGAGAAAGCCCGACGGCGTGCAGCGGAGCAGCGCCGCAAAGGAACAAAGGAGCGGGCAGAGATCAACGTGAAGACGCAAAGGGACTGGGCCGAGCACTTTGCCACCAGGCCCGGCAAGAAGGTTGACAATGCCAAGGTGGACGCCATGGAGACCGTGGTGATAGATTCTTCTGGGAAGGAGGTCGCCAAGGAAGAGGCGACAGACCTGGCGGCGAAACCTTTGAGCCGCAAGGAGCGGACCTACTACCGCCAGGAGTACGACGAGGAGCTGAAGGAGAGAAAGGAAAAGGTCGAGAAGCCGCGGGACCCAGAGAAAAGAAGGAAGATCAACGAGAAGAGAGCGTTGAGACGGAAGCGGCTTGCTGACAAGACCAAAGGGAAAGGAAAGCACAAAGGGAAAGCAAAGCAAAGAGGAGAGAAAAGAAAGGAGCCCGAGGAGGAGGAAGAAGACGATGAAGATGAAAGTTGGGGCGGATGGCGGCCCGACAAGGGGCCCGAGCACCCCAAGGATCCTCCCGAGGGCGACGCAGTGGTTGCCTCTGTTGAGGTGAGCCTGGCCACGAATGCCGTTTCGGCGTCCGGCGGCCAAAGCCAAGGTCCGCAGGACCAGCGTGTCGAGGTGAACTTCGACAGCGGTGCCGCCGTGACGGTGGTGCCAATGAAGTATGTATAAGTGATTCATCTAGGCCCGGGGGGCGTGACGCGCAAGAGGGTTCAGGGCATTTGGAGCATGGGTTCCAAGCCCTGGACTTGAAAATGATTTGTTGTAGTAGGGTTTGATTGTTTTTCCATCGATCAGTCAGCACAAGAACAACAGCCTCTCCAAACAAGTATCGTCCCTTCCCAAGAAAACGCGGCACGTTTTGGAACAAAATCGTCGTGAAAGCTACAAACCTACAACTTGTGATGTAGCCAACCCAAACTGCAAACCGCAAGCAAGCATATCTTCCTGACTTTGTCGGCTGTTTTATGAACTCGAATTCCGCGATTTCTCAGCCGCCGGGCCGAAACTCGATTGGGAATTGGGAATCCGAATCGCAGCACAGTTCAGGCACATGACTCACGTGACAGTGACAGCTTGACAACTTATCATCCAATCTTGCAAGAGGACGTAGGCAGTAGGCATAGCCTAGCTTGCTTGAGGTGTTACATTGGATAAGCCAAGATAAGCCAGATCTTTTCGTTGTGTAGTGTCATAGTGCTATGGCAGAGCCTGCCATCTTTAGGCTTCCAGATCCTGGGGACGGTGAGCTTGAGGACAGAGAGTCCGATGCAGAATTTGCAGAAGCCCAGGAAGCTCCCAGGTCTGCAGGTGCCCTGCGTGTTGTGCGACATAGGGCCAAACTTCGAAATGATTCACGTGCAGAGGTTTTGTTTCTGTATGCGAAAACCTGTGGGAAGGAGCCGAAGCCAGGGCAGCCAGGGCCAGAGAGCCGCCGCAGCCAGTCATCGCCAAGGGGCCGGGCGGCCGGGCCGGCTCAGGCTCAGACTCCTCAGACGATGCTGCGGGTTTTTTTTGGACGCCACCACAAAGATCCTGGACATGCAGTCCTAAGATCTAAGATTTTTGGGCAAGAGGAAGGATCCTGGGCCTGGTGTCCTAAGATCCGTGCTCGAGAGGTAGGATCCTGGACCTCTCGTCCTAAGATCCGGCCTCGAGAGAAAGGATCCTGGACCCAGTGCTCGCAGACGAGGTCTGAAGCCGTAGGCCGAGGTAGCTTCGCAAGCGCTAGGCCGTAGAGTAGGAGCCCGACTGGCCTTCACCCGGAAACCTGAACCCTTAGCTGACGAAGCCTATAGGCCCCAAGCAAAGCTACAGCTTTTAAGCTTTTAGCCGGAAACCAGAACCCTTAGCTGACGAAACCCTGAGGCACCAAGCAAAGCTAGAGCTCAAAGGCCATGTCGGAGGTAGCTCCCCTGTTGCAGTCACCAAGCACACTCGTGCCAAAAAAGATTCGTTTCAGTTTTGTTTTTGTGGGGCATGTTCATCTCATAAAGGGTTTTAAGGCCACAACAGGACAGAACACAGAAAACACAGTGAATTCTCAAGGGGGCGGCTTTGGGGTTCTTGGGGGGGGGGTTTGGGGGCCCTGAGGGGGCCCTTGGAGAGGTCTGGGGGGGGATTTAGCACGTGTCCGGGGTCGTGTCCGGGATGTCCGGGGTCGTGTCCGGGATGTCCGGGGTCGTGGGGAAGGTGTCCGGGATGTCCGGGGTCGTGTCCGGGATGTCCGGGGCAGGGCCCCGCGGGGGGTGTCTGGGGCTGTTTGGGGTGTCCCGCCCATGTCCCGCCATGTCCCGCCCATGTCCCGCCATGTCCCGCCCATGTCCCGCCATGTCCCGCCCACGTCCCGCCATGTTCCGCCCGTGTCCCGCCACGTCCCGCCCATGTCCCGCCCATGTCCCGCCCGTGTCCCGCCCGTGTCCCGCCATGTCCCGCCCGTGTCCCGCCCATATCCCGCCCATGTCCCGCCCATGTCCCGCCCATGTCCCGCCATGTCCCGCCCATGTCCCGCCATGTCCCGCCCATGTCCCGCCCGTGTCCCGCCATGTCCCGCCCGTGTCCCGCCCATGTCGGGTTATGGGATGCCCAAATCCGCACAATGCGTGCAGAAATCCGCATTGATTATGCCAAAATCCGCATATTTATGCCCAAAACAGCATAATGCATGCAGAAATCCGCATTGATCATGCCCAAAACAGCATCGCAAACTTGCCAAATACGCCTGTGACTGAGTGAGTGCGCAAAGGTCTTCAGTGTCCGAGTGGTGTGTCAGCAGATTCCAGACCCGTTTGTGGTAGTTTGTGCAGTGCTCTGTGCTTCCCCTTAACCCTAAACCCCTAAGCCCATAAATAAAAAAATCAAAGCATATAGTATTTAAAAAAATACTGGTCGCTATAAAACTGTAGGCAAATCCCATACAAAATACAACAAAAATCTAAAAAATAATAATATGATAGACCACGAAAAAAATAAAATCAATAGTCCCCGACTTCGTCCGATGCACTCTTAAAAGATTGAGCGTGTGCAGGATCTGAACACAACTCTGCACGGCAGAGTCAGGGAGTTTGGAATGCAGCTGGTGCAAGTGATGGAGGAAAAAAATACTCTTCTGGCTGAGAAGCATGCGAGGATGATCACTGACTTGAGCTTGGCGCGTTCTGCCCGCGAAGAGCTTGAAGAGCTTGGGGCACTTAACTTTGATGACGACGACGATCAATGCTGAGAAGCATCTCCTGAGGCTTGGCCTTGAAGCTTCTGCTGCCGTCCTTGGGCTGCTGGGGAGCTTTTTCGGCCAATGCAGTTTTTGGCCACGGGCCGCAGATTTTTTTCATTCAGGGCAGCAGGCTCAGGGTGCTACCGCGAAGGCTTCGCGATGCGCCCAGTGCCAGCCGCCTTGAAGAAAGAGGCTCATGGGTAGTATGTATACGGCTAGAAAGGCAGGGGAATGCAGGGGACTACAGAAACCAGGTGCTCCGAGCGTGAGTGTCGGGAGTCGGTAGCCAAACTAGGGGCTGCAGCAGCACAGGGGAAAAAAGAGGACCTGAGCTTTTGTAGTTTCTGAACCGTAATAGGGATGTGTTATGGGCCTTGTTAGGGAGGGTTTTGGACTGACGAGGGCTTGTGCGTGCTACCAGAAAAGGACCGATTTTGTTTTAGGGGGACGTGTTTTTTTTTTGTTGGGAAAACACAGCTTTTGAGTGAACGGTTTAAAGACTATTAGAACGAATGCATTTTTTCTAAAACGGTTCATAACCGTTTTTTTTTTCGACCCCGTTTGCAGCAAGGGTTAGCGCCCCCCGGGCCTAGATGAATCACTTATAGAAGTATGGCCGTGGAAACGAGAAGCCTCGTGAGGAGATGAAGTTCAAGACGGCGAGCGGCCAGAACATACCCGACTATTGGCCGATTCGGCTCAAGGGTACGACCTCGAGCGGCAACTGTGCCACACTTTGCGGCCGCCTTGCAGATGTGCACCGAGTGCTTGGATCGGCCTCGGATATCTGCCGATCCCACCACGCCGTTCTTGGAGAGAACGGTGGTTACCTTATCCCGAAGGGGAACGAATTCGGAAAGGATTTCGATGGAATGATGAGGAAGCTGCTCAAGAAGCACCGCAGCAACCCGAAGAGCGCTACGAAGCTCCACGTGCGACGTGGGGTTTACGTCTTTGACCTTGCCTGCGCGGCCCTTTTGCGGGGCTGCAAGACGCGTAAGGCCAAGGGTGAGAGGTAGCGAAGTTTCACCGGTAGAGGTTTCACCTAGTGACGGAGTGGCCCCGGCGGTTGGTGAAAACCAGGGGCCCGTAGAAGAGAGTGAGAGAGTGGAGAGTAGAAGGAATGAAGGAGAAGAGGAAGGAGAAGAAAGGATCGAAGGAAGAATGGAGGAGCCAGAAGACGCGCCCGGAGAAGAACAAAGGAAGGTGAACGTTCCTTTGGGGCCGTCTCAGCCCACCGCGAGGGAGATCGCGGAACACGAAGCGAGTGGACACGCGGTCCACAGAAGCTGGTGCGTGCACTGCATGCGCGCCAGGGGAAAAGTGCAAAGCCATCCGAGAACGGATCGTTCTGGAGAGGGCGAAGTGCCAGCCCTCCATGCTGACTACTTCTTTCTGGGTAGCAGCAAGGAACGTGATGATATCATGCCACATCTGGTGGTACGATGCGACAGAACCAGAAGAACGTGGACAACAGCGTTGCCGCAGAAGGGCGTGACACCTTTCAGCACAAACTGGTTTTGTTCTATCGTGCGGGAAGCCGGTTGGAAGCGCATGGTGTTGTTTTCGGATAACGAGCCAGCGCTCGTTGCACTGAAGCAAGCAGTGGTGGAAAACGTAAAGGACGTGGAGATCACTCTGAAGGAGTCTCCGACCTCGACGGATGAAGAGAACGCGCCGAGCAATGGCATTGCTGAGTCTGCTGTTCGGGAAGTCAAGCGAATGATCAGGGCTATACTCTCAGACCTCGAGAGCAAGCTCAAGATCAAGGTGGACCCGAACCACAGCGTACTGACTTGGATAGCCAGACACGCGGCGTTCCTTCTGACAAGGTTCAGACTTGGAGATGATGGAAAGAGTGGTTACCAACGTGCTGTTGGAAGAGAGTGGAGAAGGCCGACAGTGGTGTTTGGGGAACAGATCCTGTTCAAGCCTGTGGGTGCCATGGGCAAGAAGAGGAGTTCACCTTTGGAGCCACGGGTGGCCATGGGACGCTATGTGGGTACAGCGAGCAGGAACACGGACCTCCTCGTGATGACGCCCACTGGTGTTGTGAAGGGACACTCTTTACACCGAAGGCCGGAGGAAGACCGTTGGTCGAAGGAGGGGTTCGACCAGTTGAGAGGTTTGCCGTGGAAGTGGACCAACCCAGTTGAGCGAGCACCGCCCAACCGTGTGGACATGCCAGAGCTTGTTGGTGAACAGCCTGTTCCAGACCCTAAAGAATATAGGGCGAGGAACCTCTACGTGCTCAAGAGCGACGTGGAAAAGTACGGCTACACCACCTTGTGTCCAGGGTGTGAAGCGTTGATGCTGGGATTGCCACAACGGAGCCACAACCCCGAGTGTCGGCTCCGCATCCAAAGGCACCTCGTGGAAACCGAGGAAGGAAAGCAAAGGGTGCAAAGAGCACTCGACAGGCAAGAGAAAGACTACTCCACGAAAGCGCGGAAGAAGCGAAAGGCCGAAGAACAACCTGTTCTAGAAGGTCAACCTGCTGATGGTGAAATCGCTGCTGAAGAAGCAGCCGGTGCGCCACTTGAGCGCCCTAGCCAAATGCAGGACGACAGCTCTGCTCAGCGGACCCAGAAGCGCGAGGCAGAGCAGCACGTCGAGGACCTTTACAGGGAAGAGCAGGACACCGACGAGCCCGAAATCGTCAGAGCGAACCTCCAAGGCGGAAGCTCAGGTTCTGGAGGAGAGAACACGACCTGTCTTACAAGCAGGTGGAGGAAGCTCAAATGGATGATGTGAGTCATCTAGAGAAGGAGTTCCACTCAAGGGGGATGCAGTGTACGAGGAAGGCAGAGGAGATATCCAGCCTAGTTGGTTCACTAGGCGTGGACGTCAAGGCCTCTGTTCCTCTGAACGAGGGACTGTGTCTCAGCGTTGAAGACAAAGGCTGGAAGCTTCAAAAGCAGGACGAAGGTGAAGCCTTGTTCAAGAAGCTAGAAGCTGAGAAGCCAACGCTACTTGTGGGACTACCGCCTGATGGTCCGTTTGCGGGAGTGCAAAGAAGCTACAACTCCCTCCAGAAGGCGAAGAAAGAAAAAGAGAAAGAAGTGCTGGAAGCAGGGAGAAAACAGGTGAGGACCTGCGTCGCAGCCTACCAATACCAAGTGGGACAACAGAAGTACTACCTTCAAGAGTGCCCCAAGGGAGCAAAGTCTTGGGAGCACACTCAGTACCAACAACTGAGTGAAGAGTCCTACGTGGTTGAAGGGACAATGTGCAGGTGGACTGTGGACAACAGCGGAGGAAACCTCCAAGGAGCGAACTTCAAGAAGAAGACTCGCTGGATCACGAACTCCGCTGCCCTAGCTGCAGCATTGAGGAAAGTGTGTACACAAGGACCGAAGGAAAGAGTTTGGCAAAGAGACTTCACGTTCGAGGAGGGGAAGGTTGCAGCGAGGCTGCGCTATCCTCCCAAGCTAGCTCATGCGATTGCCAAGGGCATTCGAGCGCAGTTGGTGCTCGATGGTGAGCTTCAAGCAATCGGTTCTGTGGCTGGGCCTGATCCACACGAAGAGCCGAACTTCGAAGAGCATCACTACGACACCCTGCCGAAATGTTGAATTCTGTACATAGGAACGCCCCACACCTTTGGTGAGCCCAGGCTACGGTATAGTATTGTATAGTTGTATACTATGTGACCGACGCAGCGCCTTTGGTTCAAGAGTAAAAGCGTGACCGCTCAGGGTTTTACAGTTTAACTTGGTAGCGGAGCAAGTAAGCCTGAAGATCCAGGAAACCTGTGGGCCGAAGGAAACCGGATTGGAACCGGAAGAAGTCTACGAGGATACTTGGAAACTGGACAGTGAATCTTGGACTTCGCCATGAAGGTGATCATGGAGAAGATGTACAAGGACCTCTTGCGATTTGTGTTTGGATTCTGGATGAGTACCACGCTGAGCCAAGGAAGTATTCAGGAAACAAGTTGCTTGTGAATGAACATGTCTCACCTTGTTATTCGACCGCAGCCGTTTACCCTCAAAGAGGAAATTTCGGATTGTGTATGGGATCAACTGTATCCCCGAGCGGAAGAAGGATCTCTCGTCCCAGCGGCAGGAGCTATGGAACTCAACGACAGCAAAATCTTCCAGGATGAACCCCGCCAAAAGGTATCGCGATTCACAGAACAAGAACCGTTGCCTAGAGTGGCAAGGCCTGGCACGGAAGAGGTCATGGCCGAACGAACTGCGGAGTTGGGAGAAATGCGACAGAGTGCAGAAGAAAGAAGAGCTGCATTGGTGGAGCAAGCTAACCTGCAGACGCCAGGAAGAAAAGCTGCAAGTACTCCAGCGAAGACTCCAGGATCAACTGGAGGAGGAAAGTCGCGAGAAGAAAAGAAGAAAGAGAAGAAGACTGCCCGGAAAGAAGCCAAGCAAAGTAGGAAGGCCGAGAAGGCTAAAAGGAAGATGGAAGAAGAAGCCACTCGACGTAAGTTGGATGAAGCTATGGAAGTGGCAGGAACGATTGAGAACGTCATGTTGCTTGAGAAAGAGTATAAACGGTTCAGACTTGACAGGAAGTATCAACCCCCCTTCCTTAGTATTTACAGCCAGATGTTGCAGAACAATTGGCAGTTCAAGCCCAGATCTTTCTACGATCCCCCAGGAAAGGATCCAGAGACGGAGCGTCTCGAAGCTCTCAAGGAAGAAGAAGAGAAGAAGTCCGAGGCGGAGTCTCGGAAGCGTAAGCTTGAAGAGCTGGAAGAAAAGAAGCGTACCTTGGAGGCTGAGTCAAAGCAGAAGCAGCAAGAACTCGAGGATGAAGCAAAGCGTATCCGAGCCGTGGAAGAAGCTGAACGGAGAGCCAGAGAACTTCAGGAAGCCAACCGTAAGAAGGGCAAGATCAACGTACCAGTGGAGACTGTGGATCCGGATGAATGGTACCGTAACAAAGCCCGTGAAGTCGTGGACCGGTTGCGCTCTCGTAGAGAAGAGCAAGTGGCAATTTCCCGTAAAGCCGAAGAGGATTGGCTTGGAGCCTGCAGAACCCTCGAGAAAGCCCAGAGTGGATTCTTGGTGGCTTCGGAAAAGCTGCAAAGTGCCATGGGAAGAGCCATCAAGGTCGCAGTACGCTACGGAGAGGAAAAAGGCCTTGAAAAGATCTTGCAGTCCATCCACGATGGAACGACTTTGGTGCAGGAGCCAGCCGTCAAGGCAATGCCGCAGCCAAAGAAAATGCCCAGACTGGATGCGAAGGATCCCAAGAGTACTGGAGAAGACAAGGAGAAAAGGATCCCGGATAAAAGAAGGTCTGGAAAAGGTAAGAAGCAACCACCTGAGGAAACCCCTGGATGGGAATGGACAGAGCGGATCTACGAGGAGGATTGGCCTGAGTCGCGCCACCAGCTGCGTGACGGGGAAGAATTCCTCCCAGGAAGTAAGCCGCCGTTCACCAGGGAGTGGACGCATGAAGTGGCAAAGCTTTTGTCTAGCGTGGCAATGCGAGGAATCGGAGAGAAGGATGGAGAGGTACAGCCTCTCTGGGAATTTCCCTGGCAGATCTCTTCGTATCAAGACTTTGAGGAAATCAACTCGCAATTGGAGCTTTACAGTGTACGCCTCATCCCGTCTCGACGGGAAAGTAAAGGAGCTGGACGATCCATCGAAGTATGGAGCATGCACCCAGCCGGGAAAGGCCGTTTGGACATCGAGCCTACCGAAACTTCCCGGAAACGTACTGTATTCGGAAGCCTACCCCCAGGAAAAAGTTTGTGCTCACTATGTTGGCATGGTGGACACTGGAAGAAGGCATGCAAGTTCAGTGCGCTATGCTTTTGCCTGTACGAGCCTATGCTCACAATATTGGATCGTGGAAACAAGACGAGGCGACTGTATCCGATGCGAGGAATATCTCGCCCAGGATACCAAGGAGATGCAACGAACCCGTACAAGAAATTTTTCCCGATGCTCGCCCTTTGCGATTTCGGGAGTATGTCCAGAGAAGTATCAGAAAGCAACAAGAAGTTTTGGGGAAAAGCTAAGGATGAAGGAGGCTTTCCAGTGCTACACCAGGATGAGCAAGCAAATCGGAAGAAGGAGGCCAGTCAAGCTGCTACAGCGAAGAAGAAGGCCGAGCCGGAAAAGCCTAAGCAGGATATCTGGACAGCAAAGGAGGATGAAAAGAGTAAGAACGTGGTGGATTTGGTTGAACAAGGAGAAGAACCTACCACGGAAGCACCGAATCGAGAAGAACTTCGCCGTCAGTATGAAGAGCACCACAAGGCAAAGTTGCGCAGGACGTTGGAGTCGCGTGAAGCCCAGAAAATTCTGGATGAAGCACATGAAGAAATCAAAAGACGAGCCATGGATGCCAAGAAAGCAAAGGATGCCGGAAAGGATCCAGAAGTTCCAAAGGAAGCGGTTCCGGAAGAATCAGCAGTACCAGAAGCACCCGCAGTGCCGGAAGAACCTACGCCTGGTAAAGGAAATCCAAAGCAAAATAAAGCCACAAGCGATGACAAAATGTCTGATGCGGAGTCAGAGTCAAGCGAAAGTTCCGAACGTGTGGATGATCCGGAAGACCCGGACCCGGATTCTTCGGAACTCGACGAGAAGGCCGCTAAAGAAAGCAAGAAGCAACACGAGCAAGCTGGAAGAAGTGAACCAGCCGAGCAGATCGACAAGAATGATCTGTAGGGCGCTTGAGCAACTCGCTGCCCCGCGTACGAAGCTGCATACAGCAAACGCTGTGCTTGTACTAATAGCACTTCAGCTCATTTGGAGCTGCGTATTCAGATCAACTCTTCTTGCAGGAAGAATGCAAAAAGGAGTCACGTGCACTTGTATGCGAAGGAAAGTGAATCGGATGCACAGTATTCGTTGGAGACGTAAAGTGAGTGGATGCAAGCGGAAATTCAGAGCAATGGTACTTGTTTGTTTGCTTGTCAGGACGGAAGCTATGCAAGGACCTCAAGCAGCACAACCATCATCAGCTGCCGGAGTACCAGTACAAGATGGAGCAGACGGAGATGGACTAGGCATGGTACCTACTCAAGAGATACTTGGACAATTGGTCCAGAACTCCAGAGTGACTACGGAAGCTATCCACCAGCTAGTTACCTGTTCTGGTAATCAAGGAAACGCAGGAAGCTCGTATGAAGGTATACTTTCTAAGGCATTGGAAGGTGCAGTGAAGATGTTGGGTAGACCACCATCATTCGGTGGAGGTAAAACCGATGCACAAGATTTCATGGACTTCAAGGAGCAATTGTACAACATTCTTGCGTATGCGGAACCCAAGTATTCGGATGCCTTTAAGAACTTGGAGAAATTGGGAGACCATGAAGTACTACCAGCTACTTTTCGGATGAAACGTACCAGACTATGTCTACAAAGCTGTACTCGTTACTGAATTCTTGGTTGTCAGGAACCACGAAGCAGCACGCTCGAGATCCCAGTATTGCTGGATCCCGGAATGGGTTTGCTTTGTGGAAGTCATTACTGAGGATGTACCAGCCAAGTACTCGAAGTCGGAGTTTAGCTTTAATGCAAGCGATTCATGGATACCCAAACTTTTCACCCGGACTAAGTGCTGTCGCACAGATCTCGAAGCTGGAAGAACTAGTCAAGGATTACGAAAGATGTAGTGGACAAAGCTACCCTCGAGAGATTCTCCTGTCGACTCTCTTGAGATGTATTCCTAGTCCTTTGAAAGAACACATCCATCTTCAGCTTACGGACAAAACCACATACAGCCAAGTAAAGGAAAGCGTACTAGTCTACGAGCGGACGACAAGAAGCTGGATGCCGAGCCAAGTGTACCAACCCCTGGAATCAGGACATGGTCAACAGTATCTAGGAGCAGTGGAGAACGCACCCACTGGTGGAGGACACCAAGCTATGGAAGTGAATCGAGTAGAGTACAAAGGAAAAGGATGGAAAGGAAAAAGTACTGGAAAAGGAAAAGGCAAGAAAGGCTATGGTAAGATGTTTGGAGGATTTGGAGCCATGCAAGCAGGTCGAGGATTCAGGTTTGGTCGAGGAAGAGGTAAAGGCAAAGGTCGAGGTAAAGGCAGAGGAAAAGGTAAAGGCAGAGGAAAAGGTAAAGGTAAGAAAGGTGGAAAAGGTAGAAAAGGTAAAGGAAAGAGCAAAGGAAAAGGAAAGAAAGGAAAAGGGAAACGACTTGGAAGAACAGTTTGTAGACTTTGTCATCAGGAAGGACATTGGGGACATGAATGCCCCAACAGACATTCTGTTCGGAACGTGGAAGTCGAAGAACAGCCCCAAGCGGAAGTGTATCCCAACAATCCACCAAACCAGGAACCTTACCCAAGACCTAATGTTGTCGAAACTGGCAGTATTCGCCAGACGACAAGCCGACCGGACCCAAGAATTGTTACCCGAAGAGTCGGAGTGTCAAGTGGGTCAAGTGGATTCAACCCAAAACCATTTTACCATATAGCTACGCCCCCGGAAGAATATCCGGAGACCTTCCCGATCAATTCAGAGGATGAGTCCGACATCGACATCACGTATGTCAACACCATCCGTATGGTTCGAGATGTTGCAGATGAAACTGCAGAAGGTGAGGATATCACCAACCCATTTTTCGGTGAACTACCCAGTCAAGGTTTTACAGACTCAGATGAGGAGCTTGGATCTGAGGAACCTACTGGAATCTGCCAAGGTTGTGGTACACGCCTGGAACCGGTGTGCAAGCCAGTTGCGCCACCGACAGAGTCTGGAATTCCACGAGTACCAGAACATTATCCAGGAGAAGAACACTATCTGAGGCAACAGAGGAAGCTGAAAAGTGAAGGAAAACCCTACGACAAGAAAGCCATCGATGATGCGGTGAAGCGAGAGAATGAGTGGATTGAGTCTCACCTTAAAGCGATGGAGGAGAAAAAGGAGACCGAAACTGAGAAAGTTCGAATGGTTCGTGAAGAGTTCCATGATGTAGCAGAGTGGTATGTGATGGATGCAACGGATGAAGATGGAGAGTGGTTTGTTGTAGACAACCACGAAGTAGTTCGAGCAGTTCAAGCAGAAGAGACAGTACCCGAAGAAGCACTCGAGATTATCATTTTGGATTCAGGATCGGATGCTAGTTTGTTACCTAGGTCACATCCGAAGGCTACACGCATGAACGCAGGAACAACGGGTATCATGTTGGAGGATGCCCAAGGGAATGCAATTAGGTCAGCAGGAATGGTCACGGCAGTGTTCGCAGTGGAACAAGGAGAGGACTGTTGGACAGCCCCCAGTATTTCGGAAAGCTTTATTGTAAGCGATGCGACAAACATTCTGTTGTCGATGGGAAGACTGCTGAAGAATGGCTGGAAACTGGAGTATCAGCCAGAAGTCCCTGAGGGTGAGAAAGCTCTTAGTGCTCAGTGGAACCTCACAGTGTCGTCAATGGTTCTGGTTAGTCCAGACGGAAGAGCAAACGCGAGGATCCTTTACAAACGGAACAGTTGTTGTTTGTTAGGTAGATTATCTGTTGTCGGAAGTGATCGTAGCGCCCGTTGGACGGGAACAAGTCGGAGCGATGGAAGCTCACGAGGGAGCACTGACAGTCGGACTGCAGTGGAGAGAAGCGTCACAGTACGTAGTCCAAACTATTTACGGGAACTGTTGGACAGTACACCCAGTGGTAATTGGACGATCATGGAAGACGGTACACCGTTTATTTTGTATCAAGGAACGACTTATATGGATCCTAAGGATGCTTTTCCAGGATGGAAGTACAGGACGACAATGGTGTCTGAAGGAGGAAGTGAATGGTCATTAGTCGAGTTGTACTCGGACTATGGTTCTATCAGGAGCCACAATGTGGAAATTGCAGAGTGTCATGGAAGACCGAAAAGGATCTGTGTTATCCTACACGCAGTGAGTGGAAGCTTTTTCACTTTCTGCCGAGACTTTGAAGCTGTCATGGTTTCGAGAGGAGCAGAAACACCTTTTGCTAGAGGTGAAGGAAGAGTTCCAGAAGAGCTGAGTACGCCGGTGGTACCGGTAAGTATCGCCCCTGGAAGGAGCGAAGGAGTATTGGGACCAACCTACGATGGAGACGGAAATCCGTTGTCAGAGTTGGAGATGCAGAAGTCTGCACAGAAACTAAAGAGCGAAGAGAAGGAGAAAGTACGAGTGGAAGCAGAACCGTACAAACCCTCGGAGGAGGAGCGACTTGCTCACGAAGCAACACACCTACCTTTTGCTCATTGGTGTGAGTCATGCGTAGAAGCTAAGAGTAAGCAGGATCACGAAAAGAAGAACCCAGAAGCAGGAAAGGACTCAGTGGGAGTACCTTATCCCATAATTCAGCTGGACTTCATGTTCCTACAAGGAAAGGACACACCAGCATTGGTTGGAATCTGTTCGTGGACAAGGATGTCAGTGGTGATCCCGGTATCTGGAAAGCAGACGGAAAGAAAGACAGTGGAGAAAGTGTTGAAATGGGTACACAGTCTTGGACACTTGGAGGAAGTCGGATTTGTTGGAGATTCGGAAGAGGCAATGTTATCTCTTATAGCTGCAATCGTGGAAACCCGGACGAAGATGAACCGTAAGACGCACGATCAGAACAGCAAGCCGTATCAGAAAGGAAGAACGGCAAGAGTGGAAAGGTTTATCCAGACGGTGAGGAACCAAACAGTTTGCTTGGTACGAGCAGCCGAAAGAAAGCTTGGTAAAGAGATTCCCGAAGGCCATGCAGTGTGGGCCTGGGGACTCTGCCATGCGTCATGGTTGCTGAACAGGTACCACAGACACGCCGCGATAGGGTCAACCCCTTACGAAAGTGTCGTTGGTAGACCTTACCTTGGGAAGATCGCCCCATTCGGCGAGTATGTGTATGCGCTGAAGAAACCCGAGAAGAAAGGAACAGCGAACTGGATTGGAGGAATCTATCTTGGTAAGAACTCTCAGGATATGCACTTGGTAGGAGTTGAAGACGGAATCTTGGCAACAGGACCTGTAAGGCGAATCGCCACTGGATGGAGAAAGGAACCAGTATTGAAGTTGAGTGTAACTCCATGGAATCCCAAGAAGCCAAAAGGAACATACACCAGACAGCCGTTACCAGCCCCAGCGTTAGCCAGTATCGCAGAAGAAGTATCGGCACAGGAACCAGTAGTTCGTGCGGAAGACCGAGGACAGTCCCAAGAGGAACAGGTTGAGGAACTGTTGGATCTGCTGGACACAAGTGGAGCCTCAAGCGGAGGCAGGGCCTCAAGCGGAGGCAGGGCCAGCACAGGATCTAGTTCTCACTCCCGGAGTTCAAGTTCAATGCACGATGTACCTCCCGGAGAACCTGAAGAACGTGTAAGCGACGATACTATGCTGGAAGATCTACGGAAGAGAGCCGTAGAAGGTGGACAAGAAGTCGAAGGATCTCCTAAGAAGTCACGAGAAATGCCATCAGCACCATCATCGCCTTCAAAAGGAATCTACCCGCCTTTGTTCGCAGGCAGGGTATCTCAGGAAGATGACCCCTTTCACTGGGATGAACATGAGGATCTCACGGCAGTAGAAGGAGAAGACGTGGAGTATGAAGATCTCATGGAAGAAGAGATGGAAGAAGTTCCAAAGAATGACCAAGGGGAAACGCCACCGGAACTAAGTCCAGAGGAACTGGATACCTTGGATCAGGAAGCAGCGGTGGAAGAATTGAATCGCCTTAGCAAGCTAGGAGTAATCGAAGAATTCATGGAGGCGAATGCGACAGGTGATGAGAAGCGTATGGATTTGCGCGAAGTCTACGACTGGAGGCATCGTGACGGACGTTGGAAAAGGAGGTGCCGGATAGTGGCAAGGGAGTACAGGGCAGGTGCGAGTTCAACGGCTGAGACATTCAGCCCAACGGCAAGCAACTCCGCGTCGCGCCTAGTCTTGTTGTTACATCTGGTGTACAACTGGGTCGTAGTTGTACTAGATATAAAGGACGCGTACCTTCAGGTCCCGCAACAAGAAGAGGTGCTAATCACAATCAGTGATTGGATGAAGCGAGCCGCGAACCTGAAAGAAGGAATCGTGTGGAGGCTCAAGAGATGCCTACCCGGTCAAAGAAACGCAGCGACAAGATGGTATGAACACTTGCGGAGTATACTGGAGAAACTTGGATTTGTGTTCTCAGTACATGTACCCGCACTAGCTAGACACACCACAAGGAAGCTGTGCATTTCTATCAGGAGACAAAATCGACATAAGCATAAGCAATCTAGTACGGATGCCAGTAGGGAGCATTAAGCACAGTCCCATTCTGATGAGTAGTGCTAGTGGCCGATTGTTTCGTGTCTTTGAGTGTAAACCATCAATGGTCGTAGACTGTTCGTGGTCAGGTCTCTTGCAAAGAATCCGACCCTATAGTTTCGATTGCAATCTGGTGCACACTGCTCTGTAGCCGTACTCCGTCGGACAAGCAGCCCAAGCAGTTTTTCGCACGGGGCGCGCAACTCTGAAGAGCTTCGGACTCGTGAAACAGCCGTTTGATTAACATGACGAGACCAATCGATTTTGCCGCATCGATATGTTCCGCATGCAAGGGGCCTCGTATCTTGATACCAACATATGCGGATCGCATTCCGTGGGCACCCTGAACAACACAGGATAGCATATCTTTTCCGTTTGCGCAGAAGATTGGAACAGGTTTGCAACGTGCTTCAATTCAACTTGCTTTCGCATCGGACACGATCCTTTGACCATGGTTTTGCGACATGCTTGATGCAGACATGAGCGGACCTGCGGGTTCCAGCGCACGAATGTTCAGGCGCATGCTTCCATCCAGCGCAGCTCGTTCAGTGCCAAAGGTTTCCTGCCCGCTTGTGCCTTGAATCCACGCCGTCATGCCGCCTAAAGGTACCAAAAGGGCAGTGTCTTCTCACAATGTTGGTGCGAAGCGAACCAAGATGGGAAAGGACATGCAGGCGCTCGTCGAGAAGGAGCGTGGGCTGCAGTGGCAACAGGATCTCCAGTGGGTGACCCAGCATTTGAACGAGAACCCGGAGAAGCTTGCTTCCGTGGTCGCTGTCCTGAAGTGCGAGGGCCCGGCCAGCTTCAACCCCGACATGCAGATCTCTCCGGAGTACCTGAAGCGCTCGTTCACAAGACTTCCCACGAAGTACTTGCTCGAGTTCTTTTCCAGGTACGAGACCTTCGATGTGGACACCTTCAAGAAGATCGTAAAAGGAGACGCGAAAATCCTTGCCAAGGTGTTGCAAAGGCTTTGCGTGCTTCCGAATTCTCTCACAATTTGGAGTCACGAGAAAGCCGTGCTGTCCGCGGCATTCCACGGCCGCATGAACAGCTTGGGCATGTCACCGGATTGCATTCAGCTACGAGACGGTCCAGAAGTTGATTGGCAAGCTTCCGGACTCTACCAGTTCCGTCCGCATTACGACCCCGCGGCTGCCAATGCCCCCAAGCCGCATGACCACATCTACGAGGAGATTACTTGCGGTGACTTGGTTGCTTCCTTGACGGGCTTCGTTGTGGTAAGGGCCACCTGGAAGGTCCACAGCAATTGGTCGCTGCAGGATGCAACCCTCGTGTGTCCGGACCGCAACGACTTCCAACCGAAGTGTGTCAGCTTCTTTCAACAAGCAGGTCTCGATGACAGCTTCATGGCCGAGAGTAAATCTGGTGGAGTTCCTCTTGTCCCTGCACCTTTGAGCCAGCCGAAGCAACTTTGCTTGGAGGATGACAAGCTGTCTACACCAACTAAGAACTCGACGGCACGTGCGATCAAAGATGATAGCCACGCCGACGATGGTTCCACGACTACTCCGGCGAAGAGTCCGAGCTCGGTGGCTTCATCATTGTCGCCTTCAAGCCCGGAAGCTGATTCAACACAGCATGCTGGCCCGCCTGTGGCGCCTCCCAGCAAGGCCGTGCTTGCACAGAAGCGTTTGAGATCGAAGGTTAGCGTCAAGTGATTGGTGGCCGGGGGCTGTGCATTGCTTTGTCTAGAGTTTCGTAGTTGTTCCTTAAAATCATCAAAGACCCGTAGCAAAGACGCGCTGCCTTTTCCGGCCAGCAGTGCCAGGGGTAAACGGCACAAATCTTGCTTGTACCACTGCATTCTCCTCACAAGTTTCCCTGGCTTTGCCGTCTGGAGTTCCGAGCACAACGGCCACTGGTTTATCTCGAAGTGTGTCAGTTTTGTGCGATAGGTTAGGTGGGATTGGTGTTGTGCGCATAGTAGGGTAGCAGGTTCATGTGCGATAACTGGTGTGTGGTAGGGTTGCCCTAGTCGTCAAGCATGTTTTCTGTTGTGTTGGGCTCCAGATGTGCAGGCTTGCGAGCAAGCTTAAGGTTGAGAAGGGCGCTCGTTGGCAGCAGCAGTGTTGGGCAACGCTTGGGAAGACTGCTTTGAACACCGGCCGTAGTCGTAGCAAAATTTGCAAGCCAGAACACCAGAAACATCTTATCTTGTTGTAGACAAGCCAAAACTTAAGCCTTAAACCCTGCACCTTAAACCTTAAGCTGGCATAGCTGAACAGTCTTCGGTCACCAGGGTGCAGTCTTCTTTGGCCACGATTCGGCTTGAATCTCGGGCAGGCTCATACATACTGTGCTGCACAGCCGTGAAAGACAGACATGGAGAGCAGTAACTTATTAGAGAAAAGCGCGGACATCGTGACCGACTGCTTGTCCCTTCGCAGGAGTTAGCTTGCTGGAGTTTGCTGTGTAGCTGAGGTCTCTCACCCCAAAACAACAAACAGAGTCGCAGCATTCGGCCAAACTGCTCTCGCTGAGGTGCGGCTGGGGCAGGAGGGATGGGGACATCTGGCGTTTGGGGGGGTGGGGGGGCTCACGCAGGAAAGATTCACTACAAATCGGGCAGGAAGGTGAAAGGAGGGGAGGGGGGGGGGGGGTAAGGGGGGGGGAGGGGGGGTTGGGGAGGGGGAAGGGGAGGGGGAGGGGGAGGGGGTGGGGGGGGGCTTGGGGGGGGGAGGAGAAAGGGTGAGAATTGGGTTTGTGGTTGGTTTTGGCGTCAGTGTGAGCCGCCCACCACCACTTCCTAAGTTCCGGCCCAGTCCCACCCAACCCCCCCTTCCTGGCCGCGAATTGGGGGGGTTGGGTTGGCTCATTTTTGAGTGTGTGGCAAGTCTGGCGAGTCAGGAACCTGCTTTGAGTTGTTGAGTTGCCTGCACAGTGCCTCTTCATCGCATATTCAGGCAGCTGTGCCCGAGCATGCTGCGCGGCAGCGATCTGCAGAGCAAGTGCCATAGACATGGTGGCATGTTTGAGCACAAGCAACCTTGACAAAACGTAGACGTCATTCTTGTTGTAGGCTGTAGCGTCTGCTGCCGCAGCCTCTCTGTTTGTATCCTGCCATGTCAGAGTCTTGTGTTGGCCAGCTTCTCTTAGAGTGGGATGCTGCCTGTGGCCGCCGCTCACAGAAGAGAAGTTTGTGCTAGCATCAGGCAGTTGGAGGTTGTCCCAAACGCAGGACGGGCACTTCTATGTAGCCAATGAAGTGACCAGCCATTGGTGTGAGGATCTCATGAAAAATGTGCTGCTGAAGCATCCTCGGGCGGGGCGGCTCCAGCATCCAGGTCCAGCAAGTTCGTGGAAGCATCAGTCCCGGACGGGGCCGGACCAGAAACCGAGGTCGGAGCAGCAGGCTCCATGTCGGCATCAGCGTCAAGGTGGGGCCCAGGGCCTTCGAGGGGAGAGGAAGCCTTGGGTGCTAGGACCTCAACCGAAGTGAGTGCAGTAGCCCGCAGAACCCTGAAGGGGACCCCAAGAGCAAGGCACTGGGGGAACCACTGGGGCAGCAGCAGAGGCAGGAGGGGAACCCTGGGGCCCAGAGAAAGAGGAACCTTTAGAGAAGAAACCCCGCACCCAAGGAAGCGCACACGGCGCTACGAGCTTTTTTGGCGCGGCGCCCATTCGGAGGGTCACGTGACCGTGGCATTGGCTGCACTTCCAGGACGGCCCCTGGCGCACGAGGGTGTGCGAGGGGTGAGCAGCAAAAGGCACAAGCGGATAGATGTAGCTTTGGCCCTCGCCCGAGTTGCTGCACCAGAGTTCTTTCCCTGCTTCCTCCTGGAGCAGACCGTTTCAGGGAGCAGGCTCTTGTGGAGCTTGAAGGATTTGTACGAGCAGGTCATCGGGAAAGGTGCGGCCATGACGGCGTCACGATGGATGAACTCTTGGTGGAGTTGGTGGGTGAAAACGTTGGAGGCTCACGGCGTCGGCGTCACAGAGGCCCATCTCCGGCGTGGCAGCAATGGAGCAACCCGTGAACTCACTGAGTATCGCATTTTCGAGGTTCCTTGCATCAGCACGGTCGCCTTGCTCCTGCTTGTGACGAAGTGGTCCGGGAAATCCAAGTCTGGAACCACGAAGAACCCTCAAGCACAGACCGCTTGGGAAAACGTCCTGAAGGCACTGGTGCAAAGGTGCCGGCAGGAAGAGGATTGGGACATGGCCGTCTACTTGGACACGGCAGTGGAGTGCAAGGTGGGCTTTCCGAGCAAAGGCAACCGTCTAGTGAAGTTGCCTGTTCGGCGAGGGCAAGTGGACATGTCTGCTATTTTGGATTGCCAAGATGCCGGCGTTCATGCCAGTTTGTCCAAGCTGACACCCCAACCTTGCACAGTCATGGGCCTGCCTCAGTGGTTGCAGTTGCTGGATGGCGGTGGCCGAAAAATGCAGTGGCTCTTCAAGCAAGTGATCAACCTGCTAGCCGAACGTTTGGAGGCGAAGGTGGGCGCGGAGTTCCAGGCCGGGGATACAGCTGCCGGCCGACAGGCAGACATGGGCAAGCAGGATTTGCTTGCAGATGCCGAGGTCTTGATGACGCCCGCGGAGGGGCGAGCGTCACGGAGGCGGAATAAGTTCGCAGCTGGAGTTCGCTTGAGTCTGAACATGACCTTGCCACGCACCGTGCTGAAGTATTTCTACGCAAGGCGAGCTCGTCTGCGCAACTGTGACGTCTTGCATGTGGCCTTTGACGCTTCTCGAGTCGGGGGGTGGCAAGCTCTCATCGGGTTTGCCACAACTGGTTCAGGTTCGGCGATGTGGCTCCCGCCGCAGGCCCAAGTGTGGGAGAAACACATGATATGCTAAATAAACTTCGGTCTTGGCGTCATCTTAGACCGCGGACATCCACGATCTAACGCGCGGACATCCATGCTAAAAGCTTCTCCTTAGCCGCGTTTTGTGTGGGTTTGAGGCACATAAGCTTTTTTTAGGCTCCGGCCCTAGGCGCGGACGTCCGGGCGCAAATTCGGAGGCTGCAGGTGAAGTTAGATGACTTTTGCGAGCTTTTCAGCCGCCTAAATCCCCTGCGCCCGCATGCCGTCAAAGTGTTCTGCTGCGCAGGTGGTGCCGGACCTGGTGACGAAAGCCACGCTGGCCTTGGAGCATGAGGAGGAGCAGGAGCTTGCGGATGCACGCAATGAGTACAAGGCGATGGCGTTGGAGTTCTTTCAAGACCCAGGTAAGGCTGCCCAGAAGCCGCGCAAGCTGCAGCGCACGAAGGTGTGGTCCTGGCTGCGGAGCACTCAGCATGCTTTGCGGGTTGGCACTGGTCGTGGATGGGAGCAATGGCGCGTGAGTGGCCCGCCACAGCAATGGCCCAGCGTGACATTGACCATCGACCAGGGGGGCGACGGCTGGAGTGCAGCTCACTTCTTGGCCAGCGAGGGCTTGAACATTTTGATCCTTGGTGACGTCAGTCACCGAACGTGGAATGATGCTCAACTCGCCTTGAAAGACGTCGGATTGAACTGGCTTGTGTTGGCCACCATTTGTTTGTTCAATGCGGACTCTGGTCCCTGGATGACGGAAAGGTGGTGGGCCAGCCTTAAGCAGGCCAGTGAAGAGTACTTGTCTATGGCTTCGGCGAAACAGGACCCTTTGTACCAAGCCTTCGAGGTCCTCATCGCTGAAGAAACGGCGGCAGGGGACAAGCTCGCGATGTGTGAAGCAGACGCCGAGGAGCTCTTCAACCACTTGCCTGAGACCGTCGAGAAGAAGCAGCCGAAGGTTGGTATGAGCAGATGGTTTCAATTCGTTGTGACGCTTCGGAACTTCTTGCCGTCACGAGCTAAGCGCCTGGTCCTGCAGCTTTACCTCTCCATCTCGCTAGGTCTCTTCAAGACTGGTCGCGCAAGTGAGCTGCTCAAGTTGCCAGGAGCCTCTCAAGGAGGAGATGCCGACATTGCCAAGACCAGCACGTCCCGGGATCGTGAGGATGTGCAAAAGCTACGTGCGCAGTGCGGCAATACGCTGGCCTTCAGCACTGCCTTGCTGGCGGACCATGAGCTCTGGCATCGATTGCGGATCATTGCCGAGGTACTGGCTCCCGTCCAGCAGTGGCACAGCTGGCAGAACAAGCTCAACAGATCTGCGCCGGAGAGCGTGGATTTCTGGAAGCACATGGCGAGCGAGTCGTGCTTCGACCATGTCAACGCGGTGCTGGCGAAGCTGTCCGACCTCGACTTGCTTGGTTCCCTGCGAATGGCAACGTGGGGGGGAATTGTCGCAAGTACTGCGCCAACTCCCTGCTGACGACCCTCGTGTGCAGATGCAAGATGATTTGGCGCAAACACTCGGCAGTTTCTGTCTAGCAGTTGCAGGCCGCCGCTTGCGTTCCTTGGCTGAAATGCGAGACTATCCTTACCGATTCGCAGCTTTGCTGGGTCCGGATGCTGGCACCACCATGAGCCAGATGAAATCCGATTGGGAGGCCTGGGCTCACATTCAAGGCGGCGGAGCTGTTTTCTGGAAGCGCATGAAGGACAGGAGCTGCTTCAATCTGAAAAAGGTTCAGCAGGTGTTCCAATTGGCCCAAGCGGCCCAGTGGCGAGTCACAGACGAGATCGTGGACATCGTGAAGAAGGATTTTTCTGGCATCACGCAGACCAAGCTCGTTGAGGATGGAGTGAGGGCTGGACGAGTGGCCGAGGTCAACAAGGGCTTCAACAAACGGGTGAAGCCAGAGAGGTTGTACGACCAGCTGGTGAAGGGTGATGTCGCTTGCGAGAAGCACCGCTTCCCGAAGCTGGACTTTGCTAGCGCAGTGATTCCGAAAGGTGTTGAGTCCAAGTCCTCGAAAGGACTTTTTGTGCTTCCCCCGAAGCAAACCCCGGAGGAATTCCGAAAAGTCGTGAGCACGAAGACGTCTGCTGATTATCACTCGCCTGCGCCGCTGAAGGGCACACAGTCTTTGGAGGATCTTGAGCTAACGAAATGGTGCACGCAGCAGAAGCAGCTTCACTTGGCACCTGCTTGTTTTCTGTCCATCCTCGTTGCGCCCTACAAGATCATCATGCGAAACAAAGCTTTCCATCGCGGTGCCTGGTTCTTAGCGCTGAAGCAGTTCACAGGTCTGTCTGTCTTGGCTATTCCACTAGACGAATGTGTTCACGAAGGCAAAAAGTACTTCATGCTGCAGAAGATCCGAATGCCTTATTGGCTGCCCATCGTGGAAGCGACGGCGTGGAGTTGCTGCACCTTTGTGTTCAGAAGTCCGCTTGGCTTGAAGGTGACGGCTGGCAAGTGGCATCAGGCGCCTGGTTGTGTGCTGCAGGCGACATGTGAGCCAACTCAGCTTCTGAAGGTGTCGGCCCGAAATGCGTTTTGGACGATTCCAAAAACAGCACTGGTGATGGTGGCAAGACATGTTGGCGTTGACGTGAACAGTGCCGGCGCCCTTCCGCAGATCGTCTTGGACATGGCAGAGAAAATCCTCGGCAAGCTCACGGATGCAGAGAAGCTGGAAATTTTGCGGAAACGCATGCCCAAGGTGGACGACATCCAGGAGTTGCTCATGGACCTGGAGAACCTGGACGAGCTGCTGGATGCCCACGACCGCAAGGACATGGAAAAGGACATGGAAGCCCAACAAGCTTGCTCGCGTGAGTTCTCAAGCTCTGTCAAGGAGTATGCCAAGAAGGTCAGAGATGCTCAGCCGAAATCTTCTGCAGGTAGACGTTCTCAAAGCTCTGCGTCGCAGCCTCCAGCTAAGAAGCAGCGCAGACACAACGGCAAAATCCCTGAAATCGTGGAGAACATGGACCTGGAGCAGATGAACGCGCTGCTGCCGTCAACTTGCAAGTTCAGCATAGACAAGAGCGACCACTACTGGCGAATGAGCGCATTCGGTACACGGTACGGTAGGTCGTGGCAGTTGCATGGAGTGCACAATGCAGCTGAAGAGCTTTTGCGTTTGGCTTGGAGAAGAGCCATCGACGAAGGGTACGAGAGAGAGTGCCCATTTGCTGAGTTGAACATCCGAGCACCAGCATGAGATTACAATCGGATCATCTTGTGCTTCACTCGTGTTGACACTTGCACAGCAAGCTTTGTCTGTTGTTTTACTATGCTGCATCGCAGTCTGCGGCAGGGATCGCATTGAACACAGCTGGTGTTTGGTCAACAACCTTTTGCAGCGCTTTTCATGATTTGTCAAGCGCTGCCGCTTGCAGCAGAACGCCGTGCCTTTCACTGCAACGGGGGTCAGTGATTGTCAACGGTTGTGGCGAGCTCAGTCTGTAACGAACCATCTCGAGAGGGGCCCTTCGTGCCCATAGTGCCGTAGAGGACGCTAGGATTCCGTACTCTCTGGTGTTACTGATGTGTTCGCGCCTGTGTTCGTCAGTTCTAGCATTGTTTTGGGGAGGCCTAAACAGTGGTGGCGATCTCGGAATGTGCTCTCGCGCACTCCTGCTTCGCCCAAGTTGCCTAAACCACATGTGGTTTCCTTACCCCAAAGCCCATATGAGTTCTCCGCAGACAGGTCCTTGTTTCAACAAAACCTCCTAGACCTACCTTGGGCATTGGCCTCTCCAAGCTGTTGATGCCGAGGGGAGCTGTTGACATCAGCACTGCTTTCCAGATGAGATTCTGCACGAACGCAGGGGCTTTTTGAGCAACGTAGACTAAATTGGCATGCTTGGACAGCTGGCGGAGCCATATGGTTGGTCTCCTTTTCGTGCAGGAAGTCTCCATTCGCAGTGCCCTTTCAATTACTTGCATCGATGCAGCGCCGGAAGAGTGTAGACAACACGGGCATCTGATAGGCTTTGGGTTAGTCAGTGAGTCTTTCTGAGAAGGTAGCCGCCCCGAAGGTTTAGCCAGGGTTCTTAGATGTAATATATGTGCTCAACATGCGTGGTGAGAAGACCTTTGATTGTCGCATGACGGGTTGTGCAGCAATTCACGACTCCATACTTCGACAAACATCTTTCGTAACCATTGTGTTGAAGAAGTCATCGTAAAGTTTACGCCACGTAGACTCTTGAGAAGCTGTGGTTTCCAGAACGTCCCAACTTGGAAGGGCCGAGGCAGGCGGCTGAGGCCCAGAGCAGCGCACTAGGGCTTTGATTTAGCGGTTAAGTAAGTTGTTAGGAACCCTACCCTGTTGTTGGTTCTGGCCTGAGGGTATTTCCTTTCGACCACGGTTTAAATAGCGCAAAACTGTTTCCTGTTGGTGAAAGCAAGTCGCATCACCTCTCAGCTATATGAAGAACACAGCTGCAGATTCGTATTTCGAGCTGATTCCTGCTGTGCAACATACCCCATACGGGATTTCTTCATCCTGACAACACGTTCGGAAAACCACATAACAGTTGCGGCAGCAAAGCCGCTGGCCAACCTTGAAGAGGACATTGCACGATACGGCATGCGTAGTGTGAG
Organism: Symbiodinium sp. CCMP2592; assembly: GCA_905221615.1. Lineage (NCBI taxonomy): Eukaryota > Dinophyceae > Suessiales > Symbiodiniaceae > Symbiodinium > Symbiodinium sp. CCMP2592. Next base: position 108,382 of record CAJNDT010000466.1, read on the forward strand.
TCAGCCTGAAAAGATACGCGAACCCCAATAACAAGCAGTCTCTGCCCCGCAGTCCGTAAACCGATGATGACACGTGTAGCCGCAAGCCCTTGTCTCGTTTCAGTGATGGCACTGTGGGTAGGCGGAAATCATTGGGCAAATTTGCTTATGTGCTTTTTTGGGCCCCTATTCTATCCACGTAGACGATGAGCTACTAGCAGGAGAAAAGGAAGAAACCATTTGGTCGGTGGAAGAACTGGAGAAAGTGTTCAAGGTGGAGAAAGAAGGACCGTATCCAGCGAATGGAGTAGGAAATGGAGAAGAAATGCGGTATCTCAAAAGGAAGTATGTCTTCACCCAAGAAGGAATTGTTGTCCAACCGAATGAGAAGTATGTTCGGAAGCTCGTTGAGTTGTATGACCTTGGAAAACTGAAGAGTAAGGCCACACCAGAGCATGTGGATCTGGTGAAGGAAGACCGGAGCAAGGAGTTAAGTGCTGAAGAGACAAAACGGTTTAGATCTGGACTCGGATCTATTTTGTACCTTGCACAGGATAGAATTGACATTCAGTATGCCTCAAAGTGTTTGGCATCAAGTATGTCGAAGCCGACAGTGCAGGCACTAAAGTGTCTGAAGCATTTGATTCTGTATTTGAGTGGAACAGCCACAAGGGCTACTCTGTTACCGTATACCGAAATTGGAAGCCGGTTGATCACGAAGTTTTCATGGCCACGAGGATGAAGAAATTGCCAAGGATGCAGGACATGTCGTGGAAGCGTATTCGGATAGTGATTGGGCAAGCCTGAAAACACCGGACAGAGCCCGAAGGAAGAGTACATCATCAGGAATCATTGTACTGAACGGAGTACAAGTGTTATTATTTTCGAGGACCCAGAAGGCCACATCATCATCAAGCTGTGAAGCAGAATTGTATGCACTAAGTGGAACCTGCGGAGAAGCTATCCTAGTCGGAAGGCTATTTGAGTTCCTAGTAAACGCGCCTGTACGCGTGGAGATACGGTGCGATTCATCATCTGCGCGACAGTGGAGCCAAAGACGAGGAGTTGGACGTCTGAAGCATGTGGATGTTAGGCTGTGTCAACTGCAAGATTGGGTACGAGACAATCTTGTGAAGCTTGGAACGGTGCGAACCGCGCTCAATGTAGCGGATCTGAACACCAAGAAGTTGTCATATGCCCGGAGGTCATTTCTACTGTATCACTTGTCTCAAGTAGAGTATGACGAAGAAGGAAACTTGGATTACACCGGAGAGAAAGAGTATGAAAAACATGAACAGGAAAAGAAGCTGAAGGAGTATGTTGGAAGTGGACAAATCAAGAACCTCGTTAGAGCCATACAGGTATTTCATTTGATGAAGCCGATTACCGCAGCAATGCTCAAGGAGGACGTAGCGGACGCCCGAGCAGAAGCCAGTGAAGTCTTTGGAAAAGGTATGGACGCCATGGAAGGATTTACGAAGTTCGAGGTCGGTATGATCGTATGCGTAATGCTACTCGCAGCCCCGTATGTAATCAGTATGTGGAAGAAGTGTATGCGAACGGTGGACCAGATCAAAGGAGTCGGTATGGTGAAAATATCGACAGGGTCAAAGGCCCGTGTGTTTCACAAGGGAACATGTTGGCACGTTCAAGGAAGCCATATGCGTTCTGGTAAATGGATCTGGAAAGAAGAAAGTGAAGCTGTAGCGGATGGCTACAGACACTGTTGGGTTTGTTTCCCGGAGACGAAGCCAGAAGGAAGTATGCGAAAACGCCGTGGGCGCGTAGAGCCGCCAATCCCAGATGAAAGCGACTGGGAAGTGATGGAGCTTGACTACGAAGTAGAGTCAACTGGCGGATGCACGAAACAGTGCTACTGGTGCGGAATCAGGAAGTGTACAAGGGAGAAGAGAAACCACCAGAAATGTTCTTGCACGGAATGCATCAAAACGTATGCAATGGAACAATGGAGGAAAAGTTATGACAGAACTGTGATAGAGGATGCCACGGAAAAAGAAGAGAGACCCGTGTAACGGACGATGCGAAGCATGCATGGAATGCCGGAGTACCAAAGAGCGGTACAGGTAAAGGATCCCTGAAGAAGCGTGGAAAAGCAGCAATGGGAACACCAGCAATCGTACATACGGACGGAATGCGTATGCCGATGATAAGTGAGGAAGACTACGTGCGTGGAATGGAAGCCCTGGAAGAATTGTTTCACCGGAAGCCCAGGAAGAACCGGAGAAGAAGAAGGAACCCGAGATGATTGAGTATCGTGGAAAGATGATCAGCGTGGAAGAGATGGGAAACAAGATGTTACCCCCAGAAGCGTTGGAATCGTATGAAGAGTATTGCAGACAATGCAATGAGACGTATGAAGCGTCAGGAGAACGCGCACAAGGATCGGATATGCCAATGGATCTGTTTGGAAGCCCGAAGCAGGTAGCAGATCCCGGTACGCCAGACAGTACGGAGGAAAGAACGTTGTTCGGAAGTCAGTAAGTCCTACATCGTGTACGAGTATGAGACAGAGCAGTGAGTGTAGGCAAGACTGAAAAAGTTTCACCTCGGAACACACAGCAGCGAAAGCGCAAAAGAAGGAAGAGCGCTAACGCAGGAAGTTTGTGTGGAATGTTTCACTAGGACGAAGTACTTGTTACTGTACGAACATCAGGACATGGACGGTCTGACACACCTCCTTAATTGGGGGACGGTCAAAAGGTGGGTTGCACGGAGTGTTTAACCCAAGGACTTGCAATGGCCAAGCCTATGCAGTCACGGGCGGAGGTATGCCCGACCGCGGACCGATCGAAGTACAGCACAAGGACTTCGAGGCAGGGTGTTGAATTCTGTACATAGGAACGCCCCACACCTTTGGTGAGCCCAGGCTACGGTATAGTATTGTATAGTTGTATACTATGTGACCGACGCAGCGCCTTTGGTTCAAGAGCAAAAGCGTGACCGCTCAGGGTTTTACAGTTTAACTCGAAAGCAGATGAGTTGTACGTGAAGACCCCGGTGATTGACGCAAACACCGGTGCCGAGCTCGACCCAGAAAAAGTTGCAAAGGCACGCTTAACGGAACTTGAATGCGTCAAGAAGCAAAGTGTATACACAAAGGTCGATGAAACAGTCTGTCGGCAAGAGACTGGAAGACCGCCCATTACGCTCAAATGGGTAGATCGAAATAAGGGGGACAACGTCAACGAGAACTACAGAAGCAGACTTGTAGTTCGAGAAGTCAAGTCTCAAGGTCAGGCAGCACTGCTGCCCGAACACGCACTCTTCAGCTCTATGCCGCCTCTCGAAGCGGTAAAGCTGTTGTGTTCGCTAATGACCACCCTGCGCGTCTCGCGCAGAGGAGGCAAGTTGTCTCTACGGTTGATTGATATCAGCCGTGCCCACTTCTATGGTCGTTCCACAAGACGTGTGTTCGTTACACTTTTTCCAGAAGGCGATGAGTCTGCGGGCAAGTGTGCACTCTTACTCAAGACAATGTACGGAACACAGGATGCTTCAAGCACGTGGCAGAGAGACTATAGTGAGCTCATGAAGAAGTATGAGTTCGTTGCGGGCAAAGCTTGGCCGTGTATCTTCTACTGCGAGAAGGAGGACATCCGACTACTGGTCCATGGAGATGACTTCTTCTGTTTGGCAGATGATGAAGGCCAAGCCTATCTGGACAAAGCCCTGACAGAGCGCTACGAGTATCGATGTGATGGTCACATCGGACCCAACCATGGGGAGCAGATGGTCGTACTGAATCGTCTGATCTGCTACAACAAGGAGACCGGAAAAGTCGCCTACGAAGCAGACCCCAGACACGTGGAAGCGTTAGTCAGAGAGCTGAATCTAGAGTCTGCGAAATCAGCTAAAACTCCTGCTGAAAAGAAGAAGCAGGGAGAAGCTATGAAAACACTAGAGATGCCACCAATGAACGAAGCGATGCAGAGAAACTATCGCTCGATAACCATGAGAGCCACATTCTTGGCGCAAGATCGGCCAGATATCGCCGAAGCTACAAAAAGTCTTGCCAGACACATGAAGGCTCCGAACGAAGCCGCGTGGGCAGACCTAAAAAGGCTTGGACGGTATCTTCGTGGGAAGCCGAGGTTGGTGTATGAATACCACCCTCAACGGTTCCAAAAGGACCTAACCGTGTACTGTGATTCAGACCATGCGGGATGTTTCATCACGCGGAGGTCCACAACGGGGATCGTTACTATGCATGGGTCGCATTGCATCAAGCATAGCTCCAACGTGCAGACCACCGTGAGTCTATCGTCTGGAGAAGGCGAATTCTACGCAATAGTGAAAGCTGGAGCAGTAGGCCTAAGCCAACAGGCGCTGCTATCAGACTGGGGCATCAAAGCGAACCTAAGAGTTCTGAGCGACAGTAGTGCAGCAAGAGGAACTTGCTCGAGACAAGGTCTTGGACAGACGAGACATGTGCAAACAAGATATCTGTGGGTTCAAGAAAAGGTTGCAAGGAACGAGCTCAAGCTCGAAAGAGTTGCCACCGACAAGAACCTGGCGGATCTGTGCACAAAGCTGTTACCAGAGGCTGCAGTTGAAAAGCATCTACGCGCAATGGGACTGAAGCACTACGACAAAAGAGCTCAAGGAGGAAAGAAGCTCGTGTGAGCCAAAGGCGAACAACAGGAGTAGAGGACGAGAGAGAGAGTGTGTAGAGGCCAATGGATGAAAATCATCACCTGGCCTAGGAGGGGTGATTCGATGTAGGAGTTTGCATAGGATGCAGTTGCATGTTTCACTCTGTATAATAATCGTTGTTGGCTCAAGCCTGGAACATAGTGGGAAAATAGTGCGCTGAGTGATTAGCTGACGCTAAATCTCCGTTCAGTTGGTTTCGCTTCAACGAAACCGCGGTTGTTTTTCTTTTGCTTTTCGCCAGAAATCCAGAGATTTCCAAATATCACCGCCGGCTTTCCGCCGAATATGAGCGAATCCATCGTGTCCTGGCCCCCAAAGGATTTCGTTATTTTTTGGATTCTTGGTTCTTTGGTTTCCGTCTTGGTACGGTCTGGTTACATGCGTCTTGCTGCTGAATACGCACAGAAAATATTAAAGCGGGCATGAGTTTGCACGGCTTGGGTGATGTTCTCGTTGCGCAGATGTGCCACGGGATTGTAAAAAGACATGGCTTGATCATCAATGAAGGTTATACGAAACGCGATTCCTTTCCAAGAGCCGCTTCTTCAAGTATCTACAACGGGAAAGAAATCAAGGTGAGTCATGGGGGGTCTATATATGCATGGATACACATGTATGCATCGGTATGCATGCATACATACATACATACATGCTTGCAGCTATGTATGTATGTATACTGTATGTACACTGTATGTATGTATGTATGTGTGTCTGTAATGTAGGTAACTAGAAATGTAAATGTAGATACACATATGCATGCAATATTTAGCTATATTCCAAAGTTTTCACATCTTTCGACAGGGCCCGTCATACTGTACTCACTTGCTCAAGTTAACCTTCTGTTCAGGGATCCTCTGTTGAAATGTTCGAGGTTCCTGGATGTTCCTCGTCTTGTCAAGATTCTCGTCATGGTGTGTTGGTTTGTGGAGTTTGTTTGCGTGGTTTCCATTTGCCGTGTTTATACACGAGGGCTGTTTACAACCGCTTCGCTCAATGGCGTGGGGAGGTGGAGGCGGCGGGGGCGGCAGACATCTTGCTATGATTGGCCCAAAATCTAAAAACCCCTTTGCCCCTCTGAGATGAAACCTGGGCGTGCACCCCCTCGCCTCGCTAGGCGTACAAGAACACAGCCACGCAAGTGTGTTTTTTGCTCCAGCACAGTCCTAGATCGTACTCTGCTAGAACCTTGAGCAACAGGCATGGATACATGCGAAGTGATACGTGAAATACACAGGCACCTGGGGGCCCGGAAGTTTTTTTCTTCGTTTGGCTTGGCTCAGATCTTTCTTCGTCTGGCTTGGCTTGGCTTGGCTTTGCTGGGTCTCAGCGTGGCTTGGCTTGGCCAGACGAAGAAACGAGCCGAGCCAAGCCAGACGAAGGAAAAAAACAAACTCCGCCCCGGATCCCTTTTTTTCTTCGTTTGGCTTGGCTCGGTTGTTTTCTTCGTCTGGCTTGGCTCGGCTTGGCTTGGCTTGGCGTGAAAGAAGAAAGGAAGGAATGAAGGAAGGAACGAAGACAAGAAGAAGGGAGGGAAGGAAGGAAGGAAGGAAGGAAGGGAACGAAGGAAGGAAGGAAGGAAGGAAGGAAATAAGGAAAGAACAAAGGCAGAAAGGACGGAAAGACAAGGAGTACCAGTCGTTGTCGTAGTTGTAGTACTAGTCGGTTTTTTACATAGTTTATGCAGTATATACATGTATAAATATGGATATTTATCTAGTCTGTTCATATAGTATATGAAATGTAACATAGTATATGCAAAACAGTACAAACTGTATACTTATATAGCGTGTGTCCATATGTATATAGTATATGTATAGTACATATATATATATATATATATATATATATATACACATACATATACAATGCGTGCATATTATATGTATATACATTATACATAGTTTATATACCGCTGCTTTAAGCCGTGTGCAAGGTTGCATGACAGCCTAGGAGTCGTGCTTGAAACCCGCGATGCCTGAGATGAGTCTTTTAGAAACAAAACACCATTCACCTTGTGACAAGGGTGCTTGCAATTGGGAACCTGCCCCCCCCCCCCTCCCCGCCCCGCATATGATTTTGTTGTAAACCAGCCATGCGAGCATCGTGATTGCAAATGGGAGGGGCTGCGCGCCCCCCCAACCCCCCCGCTGTTCTAAGCCGCGTGCAAGGTTGCATGACAGCCTAGCAGGGACCCAAGTCCGACCGAGCCAAGCCAGACGAAGAACAAGAAAAAAAACCTCCGCCCTCCCAAGCCAGACGAAGAAAAGAGCCGAGCCAAGCCAAACGGAAAAAAAAACACCGCCAAAAACACCCTCCGCCCTCCCCAAGCCCGACTGAGCCAAGCCAGACGAAGAAAAGAGCCGAGCCAAGCCAGACCATCATAATTGCAAATGTGAGGTGTTTCAAGCCGTGTGCAAGCATGCATGACAGCCTATAGGAGTCGTTCGTGCAACCCGCGATGCCTGACATGAGTCTTTTGGAAACAAAACACCATTCACCTTGTGACAAGGGTGCTTGCAATTGGGAACTTGCGCCGGGCATGCGAGAGTGCGCACCTGCTTGACAGCACATATGCGTTTTTGTTTTAACCGACCACGCGACCATCGTAATTGCAAATGTGACGCGGGCTGCGCCCCCCCCCAACCCCCCCGCTGTTTTAAGCCGTCTGCAAGCTTGCGTGACAGCATAGGAGCCGTTGTTGAACCCCACCCTGCATAATATGTGCGTTTTTGAAACAACGCCAATCACCCCGCGAAAAATGTGTTTGCAAATGGGAAGCCTGTCCCGCACGTGGAGAGTGCCAAGCTTGCTTGACAGCATATCTGCGTTTTGTTTAAAACCAACCATGCTAGCATCCTGATTGGCTGCCCCCCTCAACCCCCCTCTCCCGCCCCCCACATGATTTTGCTGTAAGCCAGCCATGCGAGCATCGTGATTGCAATTGGGGGGTGCTGCACCCCCCCAAACCCCCCTGCTGTTTTAAGCCGTGTGCAAGGTTGCATGACAGCCTAGCAGGGACCCAAGTCCGACCGAGCCAAGCCAGACGAAGAACAAGAAAAAAAACCTCCGCCCTCTCCAAGCCAGACGAAGAAAAGAGCCGAGCCAAGCCAGACGAAGAAAAAAAAACGCCGCCAAAAACACCTTCCACCCTCCCCAAGCCCGACTGAGCCAAGAGCCGAGCCAAGCCAGACGAAGAAGAACAAACCGCCGCCAAAAAAACCCTCCGCCCTCCCCAAGCCCGACTGAGCCAAGCCAGACGAAGAAAAGAGCCGAGCCAAGCCAGACGAAGAAAAACAAAAACCCTCCGCCCTCCCCAAGCCCGACTGAGCCAAGCCAGACGAAGAAAAGAGCCGAGTCAAGCCAGACGAAGAAAAAAGACACCTCCGCCGGCACCTGGATGTGTAACAATAAATGTTTCAACCAGGCGCACATCAAAAACACGTAGAACCGCATGGCCGTGAAGTCGGTATTCTGTTTGCCTGTTATTTCCGAAGCGAAGTAATGGCGGAGTGATTGAGTTGCGAACTGTATCTTGCGAGAATCCATACATCTCAGCCTGGAGACAGCATACTGAAAAAGCAGAACACGCACACGACACGCAAACGGATCTTCGGTCAAACTCTTGTCTCGAAAATGCCCACATGGCCATGTGCAGTTTCCTGTCCGGATGGAAAGCATACAGCATACTTCACAAAGATGTAGATCTTAGCTCCACTTGTTGCCAGCGATGGCAAATTGCGGTTGGGGCAAGGTCGCGAATGGTTGATGAGTATCCTAGCCTGTGATAAGTATCTCGTTTTGTCTTCGGGCAAATACTGAGGAAGTCCGTTTTCCTGAAAAGCATATCGCTATGAAATGGCAGAGCGCTCAAGAAGGGCACCTTCTCCTGTGAGAAGCATTCGTGAAAGAACTCAATCCACCTGCTCCATATCAGAATCCCGGGTTCGATCACGCGTCTCGCCCAACCTTTCTTGTTCGTCTTCAGTGAAGACAACGGCAGTTGTAGGTGTGAGGCTTACGGGATCAAATCTGCCAGGATATTGTGAAGGAGCTCGAGGAGCAACATACGGATCCCGAGGGAACTCGTTCCAGGTGTCAAAAAGAAACGGTCCGTAAATCGGCAGTTCTGATTCGGAATCAGAATCTAGTCAATTCTTTTCTTTGCCTTTGCCTTTGGAGGACTTGCCTTCTTTGCACCCTTGGCCTTTCCACCAGGAGCTTATGTGGGTTCTGGAGGACATTGGGAACCAGACGAAATTGCACCTGAAGCTCCCTCTCTCTGTGGAGAGCTTGCCTCAGTCGGTGCTGGCGCCGGACCAGCGCCTCATGTCTCGCCTTCCTCCTGTCCGCTGCCTCTTTGACTGTATCGGGATTCCGATTGATTTGCCTCCTGTGGTTTGCGATGCGGAGTGAGCATCGAAATTTCTGCCGCCCAGAAGGTCGGCTTGGCTCGTCGAATTGAGGTGCCATGCCCGACACAGAGACCTTGTACTCCGACTGGCCTGGAGGGAATTCAGACCACTGGTCGTCAGACACGAGTGCCCCCATTCAAAGATCGTATAGCCATCATAGGATCAAGCCCCGGAAACGTAATCCAGTCAGGCTGGCTGCAATCTCTGTATGGTCCGCCTCCCAGCAGTTCCGCGTACTGCTTGAGGAGACAAAGACGGTTTGCCGAGACGTGCTGCACCTTGGGGTAGCACGACATGGGCACTGCGGAGGCCTCCAGGAAGCAGTCGAGGGTGCCCTGGTACATGCGACCCGTAGCTCGATACAGAGCCATTCGGATCACCGCCGACCAAGTCGACCTGGTAGCGCAAGCAGTCGGCAAACATGGTGCCGAGGGCCTCGTGCGCGAGTGCAACCCTTGCCGCAGCAAAGTATTGTTCCGATGTAACATGCACACGCGCTTCCTGTCAGAGCCTGCACGCTCAAGAGTGCACGTCGGCTGCATCAGGAAACTCGCCTCTGTTTCCTTGACTTCCAGCAGGAAGAGTCTTCCCGTAGATGATCTCCACCATCATGTAGGTGAGCGGAAGATGTGCGAGGGCTACCCCGAGAAGTGTCGATCCTGCCAAATGCTTCATGCTGGAACCCACGAGATTGGTCCTGCTGTCAATGAGGATGTCGTCGGCGTTGTTCCGGATTGTTTGCCATCCCCGGTAGTAATGGAATTTAAGCTCAGACCGCAAAGTCCTCGTGCAACATAAACAAGTGCGGTTTTGACTGAACGATAGCCTTGATAAGCGCCCCACGGCTCTCGCCACTAGTGTCACTAGTGTTGTAGTCGAAGTGGTCTGCGAAAGCTGATCGAGCAGAGCGCCTGCGGCCGAGAGAAAGGTTCCCCGGATTCAGAATCAAAGCGGTATACTTGGCCCTTGCTTGTGAAGATAGGTACTGGGCCACCTTCAGCCAATCCAAAGCGAAAGAGAAGAGGATCCGGCATCTTATCAAGTGATAAGTCCCCGATGTCGTCCTCATCATCACCAGCTGACGGGAGGAGTGGAGCATGGCATTGGGCAGCTCCTTCCTGCTGGCTGGATTACCGCCGGAATCGAGCTCCTTGACCTTGTCCAAGAGTGCATCCTGAACTTCCAGAACGGTTTCCTTGATATCATTCAAGGTGCTTCGGACGTCCCTGCTGCGCGAGACAACATCCATACGGTCAGGACACCGTTCATAGATCGGGTCCATCAGGCACATCTGCGTGAAGAGATCACCCTCTGAGAGAGATGATACTTCCTTCCCGCGTGTGGCGGCACCTCATCGCGCCAGCTCATGCGCTGGACCTTGTGGGATCGTCCCTGACACTGCTGAGGTAAAGACCACTGTAGTCATAACTGTTCTTTTTGTTGATGAGCCGTCGCATGGGACAGGCTCGCTCTACTCGAACTAGGCGTTCGCAGTAGTCCTTGTGCTCGTCGGTGTCCACGAGGCCTTTCTTCTCCTTGGCACCCTCGAGGTTATTTGTTCTGGGCCTCTGCGTTCTCGGCGGCGTGAGACAATTCCCAATCAACATTTCCCCTGCAGATGTTTTCCATGTGTTTCCGGAACTCCAGTCTCCATGGGCGCCCAGCCATCTCACCCTGAGGTATAAGCCCGCTGCTTCCGGTTGGATCCCGCTTCTCCTTCAGACTCTGATAGGTGACGAGATCAGACCTCGACTTCTTCGCAAAACGTGACCTCAGAGTCTCCTCGAGGCAGGCGAGGATGTACGGCGCATTGAAAGGGTCGTGCACAACCCACGCCCTTCAAGAGTACGTGTCATGTACTTCCGCCTGATCTCCTCGTCGGAGGCATTTGCACTGGGTGTAGGAGTGTAGGAGACGGAGAAGAAGTCGGGGCAGTAAGCCTCAGCGATGACCGAAATTAGCAGCGAGAAGTCGTTCTTGACATTCTTGACCGTCGGTGCACATCCCATTTCTTGAGGAATGCATTGTGTGCCACGAGTTTCTTGGCGTAATCAGGATCGTGAGTCTTCGGTTTATCTTCACGAGCGTCGCGTGTCAGCTCATCCAACATAGCTGCAGGTCCATTCGGGTGCCTGTTGGTGTACGTTTCGTACGGACTGAGATATCCGCCCGTGTACACATTGGGCTTGTGGACGAGCCCACCAAATAGTTGCCCTGCATCTTGCCCAGCTCGAAAGCCTTGGCTAAGCAAAGTAAGCTGTAGCCGGAGAGAGGATGCATCATTCAGCTCGCCCAGTCATAGTCAGCACCCAGCAGCTTCCGCATGGACTCGGCTCCGGCAAACTGTGCCACGGTGTAATCATTGTAGTGTAGTCTTGACCAGAGGGTCGTCGCAAGTGAAAACATCTTCTGGCCGTTGTTGTCGGTGCGGTAGAGGAGCCCGTAGCTGAAAAGGTGCATCGGGTTCGCCCGGGCCTTGTTGGAAAACCTCGTTGCGCTCCTCCTGCTGCTGGGCCTTGGTGGCGTCCACTTTGCCATGGACGGCGCCGCCAGCCTCATAAGCCTACTTAGTGGAACCTTCGCTCTGGGTGGCCTGTTTGGAAGGGCTTGTGCATCGAGTACTTCTTTCTGAGGAAAGCGCCTTCGGCCACTTCTTGGAAGCTGGTCCGGCCTTTAAGCTCCGAGCTGCTTGCCGGTACCTCTCCTGTCTAGTTTTTCTTCAGCCCACCAGGATCCTGCGCAGAGGAGGCCTGTAGTGGAAGGTCAAGTACATGGGCGCCACATCCTGGTAGGAGAGAACCACACCATTGGCCACGAGGTACAACTCGTGGCCGTGGGACAAGAAGGACGCAAAGTCCAGCTTGCGTAGAACACGTAGCTGCCGTACTTGATCACCGTCCCGACGCCAGGCGAGGCCGATCCACCCGCGTACACGAAATGGAAGGCATTCCGGTGCCGCAGCTTCAGGATACACCGGGATGTTGCGCGGCCAGATGCCGCTTGAGGGTAGATCGCCATCTCCAATTGATCGGAGCGCACGACGTGGCTCCCAGGACGCACTCTTCAGATACGCGCCGCGCTCAGCAACAGTACTGAACTGGAAGAGGTCAACACGAATGCTGCCCAAAGTTCGGCGTCCAGTACACCTGGACTGTTGGTACCTCTTCTTGAGAAGGGCTTCCAGCATTCATAGAGTGTAGTCCTGCCGCAGCCACGCTGGTAGCAGAAGTGGAAGTTGTGGGTTACTTTCTCACTAGGGTTTGAACCAGCTGCTTTGGGCAACGCAGGCACAATTTTAAACCAGACCGACGCTCTTCAAGCAAGCATGCACATGCGCTGAATTGCACTACAGCCGCCGGTGGTGTTGGGGCAGTGCCAAGCCAAGTCTCTGGAGCCTCGAGCGTTCGTGATGAGGCAGCATCCGACCCTTCTGAAGAGTACGGCGGAGCAGGCGGGGCATCTGACTTCGCTCCCAACACCCCTGAGCTTGACCGACCAGCCTATCAGATATCAACCATGATGCACGGCCCTCCGCCGTTGTGCGTGAAGCCCCTCCGGATGAAGGTGATCTCGAACGGCCCTCCAAAGTGCCACGAGCTGCACGAGGCTTAACGCAGTGAGCTTCGTTGCAGGTGCACACTGACAGTACACTGACACAATGATGAGACCATCAGCCCCGACTTCAATGTCGACGATTTCGATTTGCTCGATGACTACGACTACACTCTAGATGTTCATGAGCCTCTTGATGAGTCGGCCGGTACTGTCGATGACGCTTCCTGCGCTGTGTCTGGCGAAAGTTGGTGATGCCGAGCCTGTGCTCAGCGATAGTGCTCTTGAAAGCTAGATGCTCTGGCCGACTGGCGTGAAATCAACCGCCTGGCCAACATCGGCATGCCGGCATGCTGAGTGAGATCGATGAATCCGCTGATGCTGTGCGCATAGACGGTTAAACTTCGTCCATCCGGCAGCGGAGACTGCTGGATGCGTCGCAGCAGTTTCGTTGCTCCAGAATTGGTAGACTGCAAGTAACCGCCTGTTCGTGCGCCTGCTGCCAAGCATATTCATGGCAAGAGGTCCGCAAGCGAGGACTGGAGTTGCTTCAGATTGGACGCGAAGGATGCTTTCCTTACGGTGGCCCAGAAAACGCCAACCATTGTGGTCACTTCCAGGCCAGAAGGACGGCGGACGGCGCCTCGAACTGGTATGTCTTTGTTCACCACCTTCACGAAACTTGCCAGCTGGAGCCGTTCCCGCAGTGCCCGGCACTGGTGGCCACGCCAGACAAACGCCTTGGGCTTCTCCTTGACTCAGCTTGCTTGAAGCCCGTGAGCAGATCGAAAAGAAGTCTGTTTGCTCGAGTAACCTGATGATGTCCAAGGCTGGGGACGTCGTTGTCTTCTTGAAGCGTTCTCAGATGACCTCCTGGTGGTTCGGCTTCATCCAAATCACGTGCAACGCCTGCGCAAGCTGCCCAAGATTGTAACCGAAAGCCGAAGGCAGCCCCAATGCCTCTGAACCTTCCTGAAGAAGCTGAAGGCCTTGAAGCCGAGGATGCATCTACGTTCCGCGCTGCTGTTGCAACTTTGCTGTACCTGATGTGGTCCCCGCACAAAACGCCATATGTAGGCTGGCGCAGCGGATGTCTGCTCCAGCGAACGGGGCGATGAATGTGCAAACACCTTGTGTCTTACCTTCAGGGAACAAGTGAGCATAGTTTTGGTTTCTGCAGCACGCAACCCGGTGTTGGATATGTTGCAAAGAGCAAAGACAACTTGCCATGTCATACAGCTTCTCACAGGCGCCGATTGGTCCGGCGAACGCACAACCCGCCGGAGCGAAAGCAGCAATGCACAACAATCACACTGCGTGTACCTCGTCGAGGACTCAGAAAAGCGTCAGCCTCAGCAGCCGCGAGTCTGACTTGAAATCATATAATGCACCAGGTATGACGGATCTTGTGTACGTGAGCGCAGCGGTCACCTGCTTGACCGGCTGCGAGCCTGAAGGGCCTGAACGGCGCACGTCTCTTGAACCCAGCTCAGCCAGGCAACTTGTCGCAAGGTGTCGGGCGAGCACGGCTCTTGCAAGGCAAGCTGCTATGGGTACAGAACTTCTTGAAGCAAGGCTACATGCAGACACATCCCATCCATACTCTGCTTAACATGAGCGACATCGGAACGAAGCCACTGGCGCCCGAAAGGATCGCTGCCCTGAGCTTCCTGATTGGTCTCCGTGACGGGGACCTTCAGCCCGTCGGTGCGCATGAGGCTCGTGAGCTCACCGAGAAGATCCGAATGCACAAAGTTGCACGTGCCCTGCAGAAGCAAACACAACCTACGGTTCGTCAGCCTGACATGTTGCAGCGTGCACTTCGAATCGCCGTGATCCTGAATGTCGCGCGTGCTCTGCTGCTTCATGCTGCAAGGGTGCGAGGGCTACGATGCCGAGCATGATGCATTCGAGATCTTGTTTTGGGGCTTTGTCAGCCGTGTTTATGCAAGTCCTTTGCTGAGTGGCCTGACCGTCCTATTGACCTATTGTAAGGTGGGTGCTACCTCGTGTGTATGCGTGCATCGCATGTTGCGCAAGCCGCAAGCAAGTGATCGACGTCAAGATTGTCAGCGACAAAGGTGAGCCGCGCACAATTTGTGCGAACAGTGAGCGAGAGGTGTTGGATGAGCAAGATCCTGAATCCTCATGCTAGGTCAAGCAGGGATGTTCCAAAGGCTCCTCCGAATGAGCCGACCGACCGCGCAAGCCCCTCCGAATGAGCTACCTGCATCTCCGTTGCTGCTGCACCTGTGAGTGTGCAAGTGCGTGTGCTGGCATTCCAGCCACCTCGCCACATAATGCAAGAGCTTGTGCTGGCGCTCCCGTTGCCAAGCCAATCTTGCACATGCCGAGCTCCTCGCCGCCTCGCCATTACCGTGAATGCAACGACACCTCATTGACCCTGCTATCATCACCACGAACCGTGATTACGCCCTCCACTCCCGTTGTACATGTGCGAATCTGCGCAATGCAGCGAAGCCATGTGCACACTGTGCCAAAGGCCGATGCCATCCGTGAAGGCTACAAGGCTTGCAAGGTATGCGTGCACTGATTTTTTTAGGTCTTGGGTGAACCTTTTCTTTAGGCATGTGCAAAACCTTAGTGAGTGCAAGTTAATTTGGAAAACTGCAAACTTCTTCGTGCGGTGTCATTCTCACTTGGATCGGGCCGTGGCCCAATGTGGCGCAGCGATGACCATATGTGAGAATGGGCCACTGGGCGTTGTACATGTTGAGTCTTCGAGCAAACTTTCACAGACTTGTGCAACTAAGTTGATGGTGCAATCTTCTGCTGACTTTGCTGCAATGAACGCGCAAAGACCATCTTGCGTCTGAACACGAGACTTTGATGCACCACCGTTTTGGCGGCAATCCCGGGTGATATACCTCTTTCTTACTTTGTGTGAGCTGTGGAGCAGCTCTGACGCCGCTGAAGCGTGCAACATCGCTTGCGCAGTGCTAGTCTGCACCAAGACCAGTGAAAGAGCATTGTACCGAGATGGTATGACGCATGTGAAACCTCTTGAGTGACACTTTTTGAGAAGGGGCCCGCTTGCCCCAGTCAAGCAGCACTGGGTCATGTGCGTCCGAACACATGTGATCCAGTAGCAGGGTGCAGATGAGCACTTGTAAAACATTAATTAGTTGTGAACCATGCCAAATGTGCTTGAAGTTCAATCTGAGCCTGGAATTCAGCTAGTTTCCCTGCTCTCCGTAGGTCAAACGACGGCTCAAGCACAGCGGGAAAATAGTGTGGGCCGCCCGTGTGTTGACAAGGGGTTAGAAGTTGACGTTGGTAAAAGGTTTTAAACTTTCATGGTAGCGGAGCTGTTGGCGAAGACCAGCAGCTGATAAAGCAAAGATCCAGGGAAGCCAGCTGAGAGCTGGAAAGGTTGAAAAGTGATAGAGAAAGAGTGAAGCAGGAAGTTAAGGTTAAGTCCGAGAGCATCCTGCCGGAGAAAGAAGAGACGTGGAAGTGACAAGACCTTGAGCCAGCCAACGGAAAATTCGAAATAAGTGAAGAATTGCTGAAGCAATGTCTCCACAAGAGCAAGGTCAATTTGGACCACAGCAGCTTCCACCGCAGCCACCGCAACAGCCACAGCCGAGGCCACAGCCTACGCAGCAAGAGAGGTTTGATCTGCTGATGACGAACCTTGGAAGAGCTACAGAAGCGATGACCACTGTAGCAGCTCAGACAGCAACGCAGCAGCAGCAGCTTACAGGTGCGCTTACAAGGTTACTGGAAGCTCCAGGAACAAAAGCAACACCTTCTGCGCCAGGCGGACCAGCAGAACCCTCAACAACGACGTTCGACACAGGAGGAAAGATCCTCAAACCGCCAGAAGCGTTTAGCCCCGGCACTTTGGAAGAAGAAGTGTCGCAATGGAGCGACTGGGCATTTACGTTCAAGAACTTCTTTAGCATTCATGGATCAAGGATTTATGGATAATCTGAAGGCAGCTGAAGATGAAGAGGACGAGATCAAGTTAGCAGGATCATTCTTTACAGGAAAGAATGCAAGGAAAGTTCGAGGAATGAAGCTGTATTCGGTATTGAGCAGTTATACCTGAGGAACAGACCAAAGAAAGTGCTCAGAAGTGTTGAGAACATGAACGGATTCGAGGTATGGAGAAAGCTGAAGGCTGAACTCGAGCCAAGCTCACGCTCACGGAGTCTAGCCATGGCACAGGCATTGGTTGGATTCCCGGCAATGAGCAAAGGAGCATCGCTGATGGATTACGTCTTGACATTTGGGAAGCTAGTGTCAGAGTACGAAAAGATCAGCTCAACGAAGTATGACGACAACCTCAAGTTGGGAACACTTCTCAAAGGAATACCGAACCACCTCAAGCAGCATATCATGGTTGACATTCAGAGAAGACGACGTGTGCTGAGCTAAGGACAAAGCTACTGCAATACGAAAGAGGCAACCAGACATGGTCAGCAGAGAACATATTGGGATCACTAAGCGTCCAAGCACCAACAGCAAGTGGACACAACAAGGATTACGCAGGACCAATCCCAATGGAGTTAGATCGATTGAACATGAAGGGAAAAGGTGACAAAGGAAAAGGTGGAAAGCATGGAATAGGTGGAAAAGGTAAAGGAGATAAAGGAAAAGGCTATGGTTATGGAAGAGGCCGAGGTTTCGGAAAAGGAGGACGAAAAGGAAAAGGACGAGGTTACGGAAAAGGCAAAGGTAGTAAGATGTTAAACATTCTGCCAGGAACAGTAACACCGCTAGTGCAGTGTAGTTAATGTACAGGAACGGCCGGAGTCACGCCCGTGACGTGCAGGCTCGAGACCAGCGGACACAGCAACCGTAACAGGAAAAGTGACCGCTTCAGTTTGAGTGTAGGAACTTTAGTGAAGCCCGTTCTTTAACATGGTAGCGGAGCTGCCTCCAGGAACCTTGGCAGCGATGATGCTACTAGTCCTAGGAACGACCGTGGCTGCACTCATGGCTTGCGCAGCTCGTGCCCTGTGGACTCTTTGGACACAGGAGGAACAGGAACACAACGTGCGAGGGATCAACCACCTGCCGGACGTGATGATCGCTCCGAAGAGAGGAAGAAAGTACCACAGGAACACCTGCCCTCACGTGGCACGAGCAACGACACCCGACAGTACGACGCGTGTGGTGTTTGTTTCCCGGAGAAGTACGCCTACAAGGAAACCGTGGTCAGGAAGACGAAGTGTCGCTTCACAGCAGCGTTCGTGACCTTGCTGTGTGGAGTGATTCTGGGAAGCCTCGCAACGTTTTGCGGGATGGTGATGATCCCAGGAACAGTGGAAGAGCGACAGGCCCTCGGCGACGACAGGAACTACAAGGTCGAGGAGGAACTTGCCCTTGGAGAAGAAGAAGCCTCTAAGGATGCGACCCGGAGAAAGAGTACAAGAAGTACACGGCGAAAAGTACAAGAGGAGAGCGACGAGACCGAGCTGATGGCAACCTGGCTGAGCAGGTCGAGAAAGCCCAATACGCACCGGAACCGCTACAGGAACTACGACGTGTACGGCGAGTACTAGCAGGAAGGCTACAACGTGTGCAGCGTGAACCCCGACGGCACCAACGTGAACACGATCAGGAACACGAACGCGTACACGATCAAGGACTACGTGGAGATAGGAAAAGTCATGGTACCGTACGCTTTGTTGTGCGCGAGAAAATGATGAGTGAGCTCTACAGCGTCTTTGGCGTGACCGGCGAGTACTACACGAAAGAGCACAAGGACGGCAACCGGAACAGCGAGAACCAGGAGAGTGAGAGCCTTGAGTCAGGCTACGCCCCTAGGTACCTAGTAAAACAACAGCGAGAAGTACTGAGAAAGTTTGCGCAGGAACATGTTCAGAGTTTCGTAGAAAAGCTAGCAAATGTAGGAAAGAAGTTTCACGACGTCGTGCATGTGATAGTTCAGGAAGTTATTTCCAACAGAGTTGTATTTGAATTCGCATAGCAGTGTTCTTAGGAACCCCGATGGGACTGATTACTTGGATCACCCTGTCGTACTATTCTAGTTTGTTTTTCGCGGAAGCCAGCAGATGCTCAAAGCACCAAAGGGAAACAAGAGGAGAGAGGAGAGCCCAAGCAGTGAGCAGGAAGCAGTGCAAGTCACTACTTTTAGCAGCACTTGTGTACAGCAGCCTCGAAGCAGCAAAAGGAATGGAGGACGCATTGAAAGCACTTGCAGAGATCAATGCACAGACTCTACAAGGAATACAGACACTAGCAGAGGAAATCAGGAGCTCAGCAGCTTCAGGAAGCCAAAGAGAAGCAGGACTCACACAGGCGTTTCAGGAAACACTCACAGCAGTACAGGAACAACAAAAGCAGCACAGACAGCGTTAGCAGACGCCCACACCAACGCAGCTACAACACTTGAGCAGATAGGAGCATCGTTGGAGAAAGCAGTAAAGGAACAAAGAAAGCCTGGAGAAGTGGAGTTGCACAAGTTGATTAAGAGCCCTGAAGCGTTTTCCCCAGGAACATGGCAAGAAGAGAAGAGTGGCTGGACAGAGTTCAGGAACAGGATGCGGATCTGGCTTGGAGCAATGGATTCCAATATGGTCAAGATTATTGACATCGTTGATAGGAACTTGAAGGATGACAAGATGATAAAGATGAGTGAGATGTCTGGAGAAGCAAAGGAAGCTAGCCGCCGCCTGTACAGTGTACTCTGTTCATACACCAAAGGAAGGCCTTACCGTGTTGTAAAGCACGTAGGAGAGCACAACGGTATGGAAGCCTACCGTATGTTGATGAAGGATTACCAACCAACGAATCGTGCAAGATCGCTGGAACTGTTTCACAACATCCTCAACTACAGGTTTGCTCGCAACAAAGGAATTGCTGAGAACATCCTCGAATACGAGGAACACATAGAGAAGTACGAGAAGGCGACAGGAGAAAAGGTACAAGAGAACTTGAAAGTGTCTACTCTTATCCAAGGCATGAAACCTGATGTCAAAAGGCACCTGTTGCTCAACCTTGACGAGAAAACTCAGTACACAGCTCTTCGTCAGTATCTTGTGAACTACGAGTCAACCGAGCGTTGGACTAACTCTTTGTCAGCTCAACAAGGAACACCTCAAAGAACCACAACAGACTTGATTGACAAAGGTGATGATCATGGTGGTCTTGTAGCAATGGACATCAACCAAGCATGGTACAAAGGTAAGAAAGGATACGGCAAGAAAGGATACGGCAAAGGCTATGTTCAGTACAAAGGCAAAGGCAAAGGAAAAGGCAAGAAAGGTGGAAAGGACTTCGGAAAAGGTTTCGGCTTCGACGGTAAAGGCAAAGGTAAAGGAAGGGCTTTGGAGGTTTTGGCAAAGGCAGAGGTCGAGGTAACTGGAGAGGACGAGGTCGAGGTTTCAAAGGCAAAGGTAAAGGTAGAGGAAGAGGATTCTTTAGGTCGAAAGGAAAAGGTAAAGGAAAAGCCCAAGCAGCTACCGGAGTTTGTCACTACTGTCACAAGTACGGACACAGTGTAGGCAGAAGCAACGTGACATGGGTTACCAAGCTAGGAACGGGCAGAAGCAACGTGACATGGGTTACCAAGCTAGGAACGTAGACCTGGAAAGCCAAAGCGAGCCAGCGAGTACTACTGCTACTTCTACTCAGGCCCCGTCTTCAGCAAACAAGACCTCAACAAGCCAGAGCCAAGCAAGCCAAGGAACACAAAGACCAGTGATTAGGATGGTCTCCGGTCTCCATGTATCACATGGGAGACGAGCCCACAAGCTTTCCGGAGGAATTCGAGTTGAGTGAAAATTCAGAGGAAATTGAGATTGAGTACTTCGGAAGAGTGTTGCGGGTTGTTGGTGAAGAAGTTCAGAAAGAGAGGAGTGAGACAGAAGAGTTTTGGATTGGTGATGAGGATGATGAGTTTCAGGACTGTGATGAGGTGAGTGATGACACATGGTGGCAATGGCACTTAGAAGGAACCCCAGTAGGAACTCAAGACCGTGGATAGTACTACGAATGCCCCAGCGG
The DNA here is from genome assembly GCA_905221615.1 of Symbiodinium sp. CCMP2592. Lineage (NCBI taxonomy): Eukaryota > Dinophyceae > Suessiales > Symbiodiniaceae > Symbiodinium > Symbiodinium sp. CCMP2592. Next base: position 129,000 of record CAJNDT010000466.1, read on the forward strand.
TTGTCATGAGACACCTTGGCATCCGAACATGCAGGAATGCGAGTATGGATGTCACCATCCTCCCAGAAGGAACAGAGTTGAAGGAACAGCACCTTCAAGACCAAGCACCAGGTTTGTGCGTACAGCGAGACGCTCAGGAACCCGTGAGATCGAAGTCGTGTTGGATTCAGGAGCCGACATTTCGTTGGCACCGATGTGGATGAAGAAGTATGGAAGGAAAGCACCCAACACTACTAAGGTGGTTTTGCGAGATGCGCAATTAACTCGCATCAAGGTTTCAGACCAGAGGATAATTGAGGTTGACATTGTGAAGGTTGAAGAAGTGTTCTTGATTTCGTCGGTTGTGCACCCTCTCTTAGCAGTAGGTAAACTGTTGCAGAAAGGCTGGGAGTTCAGAGATGGAACAGCTACAGGCACTTTCCTTACAGAAGGTACAACCAAGATCGCAGTGAACTATAACAACAACTCACTTCAACAAAAGCTTTTGTGAGAGCAGTCAGCTGGGAAGCAGAAGCAAAGCCTATTCCCATATACCTGTGCGAGAACCTGAAGGAACTCATTGGAGAGCAGCGTGTTGGATGGGCCAACTGGAGAGACCCTTACCAAGTCCACTACAGCCTAGGAACTTCAGAGCACGTTGATACTTACTTGATGTTTCCACCAGGAAAGTTTGCATACAGAGCAGTACTCATTGAGGACGACGACCAGTGGTATCTGTTGCATCATAGTGTCATGTTTGAGGAACTTGAAGAACCATTTGGAACGATCTTTGATGGCAGTAAAGAGTACCGAACATTGACGCTAGTTTCGCTCAAAGAGTTTCCACTGAACCTCATAGGTACACCCAAGGAAGATGATGATAGGAAGATGTTTGACGAGTACACCGAAGATGCATGGTCAATCAGCATGGATGGCACGACACTCACAAGGTACCACAACTCGTTGAGAAAGACCTTGTTCAATCCTCGAGATACCAACGACATCCCAGTGGAGATTACGAACCTCAAACCAGACAGGTACACTCATGGTGAGGAACCGATCAACAAGGATTTCTTCGAAGATGATAAGTTTTGGACTTTGGATGAGCCTCACAGAGACCCAGAACCACTAGGAGGTTTGTCATGGACAGGACGCAGTGTATTCGAACTCATCGAACCAGTGAACCCCAAGGCCAGGAGACCAAAACACAAGGTTCACCAATTGGACACGATCCCTGAACAGGAAGAAGAACAGGAAGAGACCTCAGAGGCCCGAGCACCAGAGCATCGGCATGAACTTGCAGGAGAACTGTCATTCACATTCAATGGTCAAGAGTACAATCAGAAGAACAGCCTCAAGACCCTCAGAGAACTTTGCAAGGAACTTGGAGTTTCAAAGTTTGGTTCTAAGCAAGAGATCCTCAGCAGGCTCAGTAGGTCGATTATGGAAGCAGAAAGGCACATGGAGCTCAGCACAGCTCAGAAAAAGTACAAGGAGTACATAGAGGCAGAACCCTTGAAGGTACAAAAGCAGCCCAAAGCAGAAGAAGTTGCAGTGCACAATCTTACACACTTGCCTTATGCATCGTGGTGTCCTACATGTGTAGCATGCAAAGGAACAGAGTCTCCACATCCTCGTGAGAACCCTGAAAAGGAAAGATCTTCGAGACCAACTTTCTGCGTGGATTTCTGTTTCACAGGAACAAGTCATGATGAGGCACCAGCGGCAGTTAGTCTTGTGTGTGTGTTGATTCGTGGAGTAGGAACATGGTCTGTATCCCTACAGCATCTAAAGGAAAAGACCTTGTGGAACACCTTTGTGAAGGAGTCACGTACTTGAGCACTCAACTGCAGTACGGAACAATCAACTTAAAGGCCGACAACGAAGGAACAATGATGAAGCTGAAGCAGGTGATTCAGAAGCAACGCGCAGCGTTAGGTTTAGGAACTGTCTTGCAGGACGCCATCAGTGCCCAAAAGGAAACCAACGGCATGGCAGAGAGAGCAATTCAAACCATAAGACGCCAAGGAACAACCTTGATCAGGCACCTTGAACACAGAACAGGAACACACATTGCTCATACCCATCCAATCTTCAGTTGGGCTTTCAGGCACTCGGCATGGACCTTGAATAGGTATTATCGCCACACAGGTACAGGAATGACGCCCTACGAGTGGATTGCCGGGCGCCCCTACGAGGGCCAACTCGCCGAATTTGGCGAATCACTTTTGGTTTTGACCAACCGTTCAGGAACACGTGGCAATAGGAAAGGCGACCCTATTTGGCTGAGAGGAGTGTTCTTAGGAAAAACAGACAACAACCTCTTCATTACTTGGCACATGGACGGTATCAAAACGAGTCGCAGCGCAAAACGCTGTACAGAACATTTCGATGTGAAAGGAATAAGTAGTGTAGGAATACATACATGGGAAGTGAAGCATACCACACTCACTACAAGGAACATTCCCAGGAAGAACATCCCAGGAACTATCGCAGAGGCACCACCTGTCATGGATGGAGCCGGAACGCAGGAACAGTCTGGACAGGACTCGGCACCTTCGGCACCTTCAGGACCGATTGTCATCCAAGGCGGGGACTCTGCAGCAAAGTCAGGACCTACTAGGTCGACGTACTTAGAGAACAAAGCCAAGCAAGCACAAAGCAAACGGAAAGCAGAAGAAGAACTTGAGCAAGAGTACTCTGAAGGAAACCAGGACGAAGCAGGTTCAGACCCAATGTCTTCCAGCACCAGCAACAAAGACATGGACGAAGCATCGGAACCAGAACTCATTCCGGACAGTGCAATGGCCAGTGAGCTTCTTTCAGCTAGAGGACCAGCACCTTTAAGGAAACTGGAGTTTGAAGATGTAGGAACAGGTTGCAAGATCCCGAAGATTGATTCTCCTAAGAAAAGGTACCCTCCGTTCAACGTAGGAAGAGTGTTTGAACACAACGACGAAGAACTGCCTGAAGCAGAACCAGGTACAGAGGACATTTTCTGGGAAGATTCATACTCAGATCAAGATCTCTTCAAGAGCGAGGACTCAGGACCTCCAGAAGTTTCAGAAACCCAGTTACAGGAACTGGACCGTGAGGCAATGCTCACGGAGATCAACAGACTCACAGAGATGAAGGCAGTGGCAAGGAAACCCTTGCAGGAACTTGAGAGAGAAGAGCCGAGAGAGAGAGAGAAGAAGAAGAAGAAGAAGAAGAGAACAGCCAAGGAACAAAGTGGCTCACAACGAAATTCGTTTTCGATTGGAGATTCAGGAACGGCCGATGGATGCGTAGAGCTAGGTTAGTTGCCAGAGAATTTCGCGGTGTAGAAGTCAGGAACGACACGTTTAGCCCAGCTACGAGCGCATCGTTGGTGAGACTTATCCCCATCTTGGGATTACAGCAGAAACATGCCCTGTACTCGATAGATGTCAAGGATGCATTCTTACAGGTACCGCAGAAGACTCATTGCGCATGTCAATTCCTAAAGGAATATGTGGATCTGTTGGACCCTAGTTGCAGGAACGAAGGCTTGTTACTACTTAGAGTACTTCCAGGACAGCGAGATGCAGCACTACTTTGGAGTGACCATTTTGCAGGAACCCTCAAGGAGCAGAACTTCGATAGGTGCATAGCATGCCCTACTTTGTTTCGTGACGATAGGAACAGCATACTTGTTGTAACTTGTTGTGCATGTTGATGACATCCAGGCAGCAGGGAAACCAAGGCACCTAGAGCCCAAGCTAGGAAAGCTAGAAGAGACCTACGAACTCAAGGTTGAAGGCCCCTTCTTGACAGAGCAAGAACTTGAGGTAGGAGAGTCACATCAAACCATCAGATTCCTCAAAAGGAAGTTCAGCCATCACAATCACGAGCTTCACATCACTAGTGACCCGAAGTATCTGGTGAAACTCAAGGAAGAACCGAAGTTGACTAGCAAAGCTTCGAAGCCAACTCCGTGCACCCAAGAGTGTCAGGAAGCAGACAAGACCCAAACCTTAGACCAGGAACAAGCGGCATCATTCAGGAAATGCGTTGGCATACTCTTGTATGTCAGTCAGGATCGCCCTGATGTACAATTTGCCGTGAGAGGTTTAGCCTCCAAGATGTCGGAACCCACACATGGTTCTTGGAAGCACCTAGTTCACCTAGTGCAGTACATGGCAAGAACTGAAGGATACCACCTGGTATATAGGAAAACACCAAGAGGACTCAGCAACCTCCATGAAACAGTCAGGAGTGGCAGCTACGACTTTACAGGAACACAGCCCAAGGAATACCATCTTTTGGAAGTCTTCAGTGATTCAGATTGGGCAGGCAAGAAGGACACTAGAAGGTCAACGTGTTCAGGAATTGTTTGTCTTGACGGTCAGTGTATCTACTCCTTTTCTAGGAACCAGAAGTCTGTCAGCTTGAGCAGTGGAGAGGCAGCGTACTACGCAGGAGCTAGTGCAGCTAGCGACAGTATCTTACTCAAGGAAGCAGTTGAATTCTTGACTAGGAAACAATGCAAGGTACATCTCTACATGGACTCTTCGGCAGCTAGAGGTATCATTACCAGGCAAGGTGTAGGAAGAGTCAAGCATTTGCAGATTAGGACCCTTTTTCTTCAGGACCTCCACAAGCAAGGAACAATCAGCGTTCACCCTGTAGGAACCAAGGAGAATACAGCTGATATAGGAACCAAGCCTCTTTCAGCGAAGCGCATCAAACTGTTGTTGCACTGGTTAGGTTTTCAGACCGGCGAGAACGAAGCAGTAGGTAAAGAAGAACTCAAGGAACACAAGGCCCAGGCACAAGCCAAAGCAGCAGTTAGGGTGATTAAGAGCCAAGGAACTTTGTCTTTTGCAGCCTTGTTTGCAGGAATTTCAGTGACTTCAGAGAGTCTTCAGTTTCAGAGTTGCAAGGAACAGTGTCTTGAGAGTTTTGGTTTTGAGGAAGAGTTTCAGGAACAAGTTTTCTGTTGTGCAAGTGCATGTGAGCAGGACGTCATGTGCAGTGACATGAGTGCATGCGAGCTAGGAACAAGTTGTGTAGGAAGTGCAGAAGCGCATGGAACGTCATGTTGCGAGATGCTTTCGCAGCTCAAGGAACTCTGCGGAAACCTCGCAGAGAGGTCAGGAATAGTGTACCAAGTAGGAACCGCGCAAGGAACCGAGCAAGCCATGGAGAGCGCGAGCAGCTCAAAGTCGAGCGACCAGGTACAGAAGGAACTGGAAGTTCTAAAGGAAGCCGCCAGTGAGCTAAGGAAAGCAGGAGAACAAAAGGACTTGATCGCAGAGTCGATCAGGAAGAACACAGAGGAAGCAGACAAGCTTCGCAAGGCACAGGAACACGTGGCAGTGTGCGTGAAGACACTTACTGGACAGGTACAGGACGTCAAGTTTCAAGTCCAGGAAATGGCCGAGCAGAACGAGCGTGAAAGAACAGAGGCCATGCAAAGGATGAGGCACGTCTACGAGACTTGCGACCAGCTCAAGGAACAAGTCCAGGAACTGATGGAGGACGTCTACTACCAGACCACACCAGAAGGAGACGCAGCGACAGAGGAACAAAAGAGAAGAGACGCCCGAGAACGCCGAGAAGAAGCAGAACTAAGGTACACAGGACACGGCTTGGGAACTATTGGGAACTACTTCGAGAGCTACGTCACCTACCTCCACGCCAAGGAAGGAAAAGAGAAAGGAAGGTGAAGGAACAGAAGAGGACTTGGAGAACTGGTCAGACAGAGCCTACTTCGACAAGATCTTGGAGAGAGACCAGGAAGGAGAGGACTACGGCGAGAACGAGAACGAGCGCTACACGCAAAGCTACGTTGGAGGAGATCCCGGGGAGTACCCCGATGGAGGCAAGGAACAAGAAGAAGAAGAGGAGAAAGAGGAAGAAGAGCGAGGAGAAGCAAAAGCAGAGGAAGACGAGGAAGCACAGGAAGAAGAAAGGAAAAGGAAGATCAGGGAGATCAACACCAGGAGCAAGGAAAAGCTCAAGGAGAAGAAGAAGGAAGAGGACCTCTTTCCGTACCCCTACGACTACACCAACGAGTGGAAAGAGTACACCGAGAACGGCGAGATCTACAAGGAACACAGAGTCATAGGAGAAAAGATTTGGCTGGACAAGGACCACAAGTACAAGCACGAGAAAGGAACAAAAGGAAAGGAGAAAGGCAACAAGAAGGAAGGCAAAGGAAGAGGAAAGCCAAATGAGAAAGAGTCAGGATTTCAACCACGAGACGAAGATGACCGAAAGTACTGGGAAGAACAGGACAGCAGCCAAGGAAGAGAAGGAGAAGAAGGAGCAAGAGAAGAAAAAAAGGAGAAGGAAGCAAGGAAGAAGAGAGAGCATGACTAAAGGGAGTCATCATCGTACATTGCAAGGAAGGAAGCAGAGAGAGCAGCAGCAGCAACAAGAGCAACAGAAGTGAAGAAGGCGCTTGAAGAAGGAGACAGGATTCAGAAGCTGGAAACAATGATGGAGGACATGATGAAGGAACGCAAGGAGGATAAGGATAGGATTGCAAGCCTTACACAGGAACTCGAAAGCAGAGGATCGGCAGCCGGGTCGCAGGCACCCACGGAGCCAGACACAACACCAACAAAGGAGCCAGCAAAAGAGCAAGCAAAAGGAGAAGGAAAAGGAACAGGAAAGGAAGCAGGAAAGGAACCACCAAAGGTAACACACAGCAGCAGAAGAAAGAAGGAAAGCAAGACAAGGAACTTTCCGCCAAAGGACCTGTGAACGAAAGTTCGTTCCAGAAAGGAAAAGGACGTGGAGAGTTTGAAGGAAACTGGTTTGCAGTCTACAGTTTCCAGAACAGGAAATACCAGTGGAAGTGGAACGAAGAGAAGACCCCGTGGTACTGGTATTCAGGATCAAAGGAAACAGGTTGGCGCATAGCGTCAAAAGATCCCAAAGGAAAGGAAAAGTGCCAGTCGCAGGCAAAGCAGCTTGAAGAGTACCTCAAGGAACAAGTGGAGAAGCTGAAGGAAGACAACAAGGAGGACAAAGAAGAAGAAGAAGAGGAAGAAGAAGAGCAGGAAGACCAAAGCAAAGGAAAGCCAAACTTTCAGTGAGGCCAGAGAGCCGAGGAAAGAGCAGCAACACAGGAACCGTGGCACAGCCCTTTTTGTTTCTGTGGTGATCTAAGTAAGTGCAGGAACACTTTTGTACAGTCTAGCAACCTTGGAGAGGATTGCGAGTGAACGGCAACGTTTGCGAAGAGGAACAGCGTTTGTTTACAGCGAGAAAGGAACTGCAGCGTGTTTACTGTTTGTCTAGGAAAAGTCGGAGTCACCTCAGTCGAGGAACTTTCGCTAACTCCGAAGGCGGGGTGTTAAACATTCTGTTCTGCCAGGAACAGTAACACCGCTAGTGCAGTGTAGTTAATGTACAGGAACAGCCGGAGCCACGCCCGTGACGTGCAGGCTCGAGACCAGCGGACACAGCAACCGTAACAGGAAAAGTGACCGCTTCAGTTTGAGTGTAGGAACTTACGGAGATGGAAGCGGTAAAGGCAAAGGACCTGTTTGTTACAACTGTGGAAAGCCAGGCCATATCTGTTCGGAGTGTTGGTCACCACCGCAAGAGAAAGGAAAAAAAGGAAAGGGAAAGGTGAGAAATGTTCAAGAGATCGGTGATGAAGAATGGACTGGTGGAAACCAGCAGCAAGATGCAAGTGCATCATCCTCGCAGGCACGGAATGCGCCAGCAGCGAGAGGAACAGAACAGGTGAGAATATTGGTTACGACACCCATGCCAGTCATTGAAAAAGTACTCGAAGTTTTTTCGTCAAGCATATCAACCGAAAGTGATGATGAAGGAGATGAAGAGTATCGAGATGATGGATTGTTCAAGTGGTATGAAGACCGAGAGATCGACAAGGCTAACGCTGAGAAAGCAAAGCCAGGAGAGAACATCGTAAGATGGAGCGAGAACAAGCAAGATTGGATGGTGAAACCATTTGAGATTCCAAGTCAAGTGTTTACAGACTCAGAAGATGAGATTACGCTCAAGCAAGAGTGGAGAGACCAACCAGTTGAGGTTCCAAGTCAAGGTCACAAGACGAGAGCAGTGAGTGCTATGTACTCAGAGCTGGTAGAAGTCGTTCTCGACAGTCCTCTAGCGTACTATAGTGAAGACTTAGGTACGGTAGAGTTTCCAGCACTGAAAATGGTTATTCAAGATGCTCAAGGAAACAGGATCAAGACCACAGAGACAAGAGCGAACATCACCTTTTGAGTTTCAGAGGACAGATGGAAGAGTGATAAAGGTGAGAGACTCAGCAGTGTTTGGAGATGTCACGCAGCCATTGTTTGCTGTAGGCAAGCTTTGGAAAGTCGGATGGGGACTCGACCCCATAGATGAGTGGAATGCTTACCTGAAGAAAGGAATGGCAAGAATGCCAGTCAGGTTTGTGAGGAACTCAACGGTGACTGAGTTGAAGATCTACAGAGCTCAAGTGAAAGGAGCAAAAGGAGAAGTCCAGAAGGTAAAAGAGCTTACGCTTACGAAGCAGATTCAAGATGATCTGGAGGAGATGAAGTATCAAGAAGGATGGTTTTTCATGTCAGATGGAAAGCCTGCAAGGTTTGACTGGGACAAGACGGTTACATGCAACCCGTCAGAGGAAGTCACGACATTCGATTACAGAACAACTCTGTTCAAGCGGTATCAAGATGACAATATCGTGTGGGATGAAGTGGGATGAACTGGAATTCTTCGAATGCGGAGAACCTTGGAAAGGAAGCGAAGAGGTGAACATTGGAGAAGCAAAGGAGAACTCAGTGATCATCACAATCATAGAAAGGAAGTCGGTAGGACTTGAAGAATACGGTGATTACGAAGAAACAGAGAGTAGAGCAAGAGAGAGAGAGAGAGGAGCTGAAAAAATGGGAACTGAAGACAAAGGACATCCAGAACAAAAGAAGAAAACGATCGAAGAATTGGAAGAGGAAAACAAAAGAGCTATGCAGACCTATTTCCCTCAGAAGCGCCAAGCGAGGAAGAGATGAAGAAGATCGAAGATCAATTGCCCAAGCTCAGAGAGAAAGAGGAAGAAGCAATGATTGTTGCAGGAGTTGAACTTACTCCAGATAGTACCCTCAAGAAGCTGAGAGAGGCATGTGAATTCTTGAAGATTGGAAAAACAGGAAGCAAAGCTCAAGTCTGGAAGAGACTCAAGGAGAACATAGCAGCAAGCAAAATGAAGGAGTTGGTGGAGATTTCCAAGGGTCTAGAAGTTGTGTTTGAGAGAAACCAAAGGAGAGAAGAGACCTGAACCACCAAGTGAAGAAGAGAGGAAGAAGCATGAGCTTACGCACCTACCAAAGGCAGATTGGTGTGAAAGTTGTCAAGCAACAAGATCGAGAGAGGATAACTTCGAAGTGTCTGAGAAGACTAATGAAGCATCATTGCTTACGATGGATTTCAAGTTCACAGGAACCAGAGACGAGGAGAAACCCGAGGATGGAAAGGATGCATTGACAATCGGTTTGGTTATGGTAGACCAAGCAACTAAGTTTGTTCATGTGATACCGGTTGCAAGCAAAGAAGCTACAGCATATGTGGTTGAAGAAGTTTGCAGAGTTTTCATGCTGTTGAATTCTAAGGTGATCTTCAGGACAGACCCCGAACCACCTATGATTTCTTTGAGGAAAAAGGTGCAAGGAATCAGGAAGCTGAAGAACTTGGAGACAGAGATACAAGATGCGCCACCTGATGAACATCAAGCATTGCAGGTGGAGCGATGGGTTCCCACGGTGAGGAATCTATCAAAGACTTTGGTTTATGGTGTTGAAACTGAAGCAAAGGTGAAAATCACATCGGAAAGCACGCTTTACCCATGGGCAGCAGGACATGCAGCATTCTTGCTGAACAGGATTGTTGTAAGAAAAGGAAAAACACCATTCGAAGTGTTGTTTGATCGAGAGTACAAAGGTACATTGGCACCCTGGGCAAGTGTTGCTTTGGCAAAGCCATTACCAAAAGTGAAGGAGAAAGGTGAACCATGGAGAAAGGGAATCTTCGTTGGAAAAGATGCTGTAAGCAACCTGAATCTGGTGAGCACGAGGAAAGGAATCATCAAGTGCAGGACAATGCGTCAGTGTACGCCAACGACGTTGAGATACTTGCCGAGGCAACAGGCACGCCTTGGAACTACACACAAGATGTGTTAGTTGGCCGAAAGCCAATGAAAAGGCTACCTCCGGACGTGGAATTGAACGAGCAATTGAAGGAGGAGCACCAAGGTCGGTACCAAGAAGAGATCAAGGAGAAGGAAGTGGATATAGCCCAAGTGATCCTGGAGATGGACCAGGACCAGATGAAGCAGCAAGCGACCCACCAAGTGAGATGATGAAAATGAGGATCCAGGTGAAGGTCAAATGGGCCAATCAAGTGCAAGCAGTGACAGCAGCCGACGTGGAGCTGGAAAGAGAAGTGCGCCGACGAGCGGAGAATCAGAAGAGTTGACTCCTGGTGATTTACCACCCACTTCACCTAAGAGGAACCTTGAAGGACAAGTTGAAGAATCAGAAGCTGTACGACAGAGAATGGATGAAGGAACAGCTGAAATTCAAGAGCGACCAGAGAAAGTGCAGAAAAGTGAAGCGTCAAGCAGTGTGAGAAGAATCATGGTTTGAAGGAGTGTAAAAGAGATTGAGTCATTCCTAAGGAAGGAAGAGCCACAGTATCATGATGATGAAGAAGTAGAACTAGATCAGTTCGAAGGATTAGAGGCAGAGTTTGATGATGAAGAGTTTTACGAGCCAGATGGAGAGGAAGACCTGCCAGAAGGAATGCCAACATGGTCGAATGATTTCGAGAGCGGACCACCAAGATTGAATGATGAGGAATTGGTGAAAGTAGATGGTGTGTCCAGAGAGCATGAGATTGAAAGGTTGACAGAGATGAAAGTATTGAAGAAACTGCCAAAGGATGCAGACACGACAAAGTACAAGTATCTGTCTACAAAGGTAGTGTACGATTGGAGACACAGGGACAAAGAGTGGCAAAGAAGAGGAAGGCTGGTAGCCAGAGAGTTTCGATGGCTAGGTGACACAGACATTGCAAGTTTATTTTCGCCAACTGGTGTAGCAAGCACGGTGAAGCTACTATCAGCCCTGTTTACGTCATCTGAAGGATACACGTCGGGAAGTATTGATGTTGGTGACGCCTATCTTATGGTGGAGCAAGAAGAGCCAACGATTGTTGAAGTAGATGGCGAATTTTATGAACTAGGGTTCACGCTACCTGGACAGCGAATCGGCAGCAGTGCATGGTTTAACAAGTTGAAGAGTTATCTACAGGAGTACGGGTTGCAAAGCGACCCAGGATTACCAGCACTATTCGCAAGGATGCCGAAGAAGAACGGTCACGGGGTTATCGTGTTGACTCACGTTGATGACATGGAGCTATATGCATCAAGAAAAGAGTTCAAGAAATTGGTGGAATTCCTCAGAAGCAAAGGATTGAAGGTCAAAGTTGAAGGACCTCTAGATGAGGAAGAAGGGTCGATGAGTTTTCTGAAAAGAAGTTTCAAGTCAAGTAGCAACGGTGACATTGAGATCATGATGAATGCGAAGTATGTTGAGGGACTACTGGAAGTGTTGGAACTTCAGAATGCTTATCCAAGGAAGTTACCGTGTCCAGCTGACAATGGAAGAGCTTTTCAAGCAAAGAAAGGTGGAATGGATCCGCTGAGTGCGGAGGAACATCACATCTTCAGGAAAGGCCTTGGGATACTACTGTATCTGGCACCAGAGAGGCCAGACATTATGTACGTTCTCAAGAAGCTATCGACGAAGCTAGCAGCGCCAGCACAAGCTGATATGGAGATGTTGAGGTACACAGCAAAGAACTTGAAGGGAATCCAGAGTTGACACTGGTACGCAAGAGAAGTTACCCAGGTAAGAGCTTTTCAGAGAAGAGAAACAGAGGAACAGAAGAAGGTCTGAGAGATGTTTACAAAGAGCAAAGCCTGATCGAAGTGATAACAGACTCAGACTGGGCAGCAGATCGAGAGACAAGGCAAAGTGTATCATGTGGAGCGATCATGCTGAATGGAAATTTGATTCATTTCCAAAGCCAGAGACAGAAGAGCATTGCGTTAAGTTCGTGTGAAGCTGAGACAATCGCAGCGACTCCAATATTGTCTGAAGCAGTGCTCTTGAAAGGATTGTTGGAAAGAATCCTAGGAGTTGAGCCTAAGCTAGTGTTGTTTTCAGATTCATCAAGCTCAAGGCAGCTTATCTCAAGAAAGGATTTAGGCAAGGCGCGGCATTTACATGTCGACCTCCTTTGGATACAACACATCCCGAAGCTTATCATAAAGGCGATGGCGGGTAAGAAAAAGTTGAAGAAGAAGTTGCACAAGGACTGAAGCTGAGTGTCATGTGTGGCATGAGCATTGTCGTTATGTGTGTAATGTGCATTTCCGCGGCCATGTGCAGATCAAGTTCTAGGGAACAGCTGAAAGAAGGAAGACAGGAAGAAGAAAGAGAAAAAAGAGAAGAAGAAGAAGAAACGGCGGACGATAATTCGCTCAAGATAATGATTCGCGATGACTGCAAGAGCATCCAAAGTGTGTCGTTTTGCGACCTGCAGTTGAAGCGAAGTCGGGAAAACCGCCTGAGCATAGATGACGTTTGGAAGGAAGTCCAGCAGTTGAACAAGATGAGAGAAGATGCCCCGACACCTCCAAAAGAGGATGTTGCTGAAGAGGCTGGAAAGAAAAAGGAAGAGAGCGAGGCAGGAACAGAGCCTGAGGATAGTGAAAGTGAGGAAAGAGAAGACGATGAGAGCTCAAGTGGAGATGAAAAGAAAGAGGAAAAGAAAGAGGAAAAGGCTGAGGAGAAGGTGGAAGTCCCACCGGAGTTCAAGAAGACTGGAGACGAGATCACAGCCGAAGCTGAGCAAGCAGCTCTGATGGCAGAAAAGATCGAAGAAGCAAACGAAAGGAGGAAAGCGCAGAGGCTAAAGAAGAAGCAGAGAAAGAAGGCGGGTCTTTGTCGGATGGAAACGACCGCGCTAAACCAAAAGACGCGTGGTGTAGACAAGACCGAGGAAAGAACAAAGACAGAAGAACCAGAGAAGAAGCAAGATGCAGAAGCCGAAGAGAACACGGAGGATAAGGAGGTTAAGGAAGCAGGAAAAAGCCAAGTGAACCGAGTCCGAGGTGATTCGATGTCCCTATGGGTTTTTGATGGACAGAGGCATAAAATGCGAAGTGAAAAGTGTTTCCCGGGCTATCCAAGCGTTGATCCTAGTATCACATGTCTATCAAGGAAGATCCAGCATGTCAGGAAACTACGGGAACATTTCGGCTCAAGAGCAAGCAAGAAGCTTTAGCCAGGAAGCTCAGCGGAAGGCCACTGAAGGACAGATGGCAAGCGCTATCGAGATGATAAGTGGCGCTGAGATACTGTTGATGATGTTTGGGTTGGTATTTCTATGCCAGCAAGCGATGAAGGCTATCCGTGCGAGCATTCCGCAGTGCAAGCGGATGCGAGTGGAAGTTGAGATGGTGTATGTTCACCATGGAAGAAGACGATGGAGATGACAAAGGAAGAAGTGTGGAACAAGGGCTACCGAAGTTGCTGGAAGTGTCATCCTGAGGACCGTCCACAAAGAAGATCGCAAAAAGAAACGGTTACAAGAAGCTATGACTGAATTTGCGGTCAAATTTGTGTGTGGTGCGGCGAAGGAGTATGCAGCCGACAGAAGCAAGGACATATGAACTGTGCATGCACAGAGTGCATAAGGGATCATGCTGAAGCTACATGGCGTGCATGGTATGATTACAACGAAGAAAGAGAAGAACGCCCAGAAGCAATTGATGACGAGACTTGGGAGACGATGACCTTAGCACAAAGAAGAACAGCTCTTGATGAGCAAGGAAGGCAACCGCTGGGAAGAGAAGCACAAGCAGCGTTCGACCGGTTCGTTGCAGAAAGCCAGCGAGAAGCAGAGGAAGCAACAGAAGAGTTGCTCGGTGAACATGAAGCTGAAGTGACGATAACTCGCCGAAGGCTCAATGTGGATCCAGGTACGCCAGATGCCACTGAAGAAAGAACACAAGGATATCCAAGCCTTGGAGAGTTTTAGACGCCTATGCGAGAAAGGTGAATTTTTAAGAAGACGCCAGATCGTGAGGGCGCAAGCATGAGACAGTTTCACAAAGGCATGCGATAAAGGTGATGCTGAAAAGGTCTGGTAAGGGACCGCGAAGGCAAAACCCAAGTCGCAACGCAAAGACTTTGAGACTACGACAAAGGCAGAACGATAGCTAAAAGGCTGAGCTAAAGAGTGAAGCAAGCCGAACAAAGGCAGCACCGGACTACGGCGTCGACCGCGACGTGAGAAAGGGAGTGAGTGCAGCCTGCTTTTAGTTTCGGAGTGTAGGTTTCTGAAGCGACAGTTTCACTGACAATTTTCCGTTACAGGACTTGAAATCAACTATGTCCACGACAAGCAAAGATGAAGAGAAGGGTTATGGTTAAAGTGAAGAAAGATGACGCTGAAAGCAGCATGCGATAAATGGCAAGGCTCTGAGTGAGCATGAGACAATGGTGAAGTGGATGGACGGTAGAAATTGTTTGACGGTCGAATCAAGTTGTACAATACAACCTGAGTCGATGAGGGCGTAACAGATATTTCACTTTCCTATGTATGCCCGATTTAGCTAGTTTCACTGCGTGTCTCCGTAGGTCAAACGACGGCTCAAGCACAGCGGGAAAATAGTGTGGGCCGCCCGTGTGTTGACAAGGGATTAGAAGTTGACGTTGGTAAAAGGTTTTAAACTTTCAGAGTTGCAGCACGCTCTCGAGACAGACCGCTTTCAATTGTGACGTGTTGCACTGGGCATGTGAGGAGCATGTGTATATATATATATATATATTCATATACATATATATATATATACATACTGACGTGCTTTCGACATGTATTTCGATCATTTCTGTTGAAATGATTCCACTCGAAGTCGTTGATCATTTGGCGGGGTGAATGAATTCGTCGCATATGGTTCATTTGTTGCCAAAAAATGTTAGCATTGTTGCTGGTGTTGGCTGGGTTTGCTTTGGGTAGACAGCTATTTTCAAGCTCATAAGAAAACTGTCGAGCTTAAGTGGCGTGCCCTAAGGAGTCTTAAGATCACCGTTATTTACAATGTTTTGTGCTTACAAAAGCTGCTGCACAAAAACCCCGATGAAATGTTCAACCTGCACACTGGTGTGGTGCCTGTTGAAGAGCGAGTATGCACAGCTCGAATAGCCCGTTTCGAAGGTTACTTATGATCCTTGCATTGTGGAATTTGCGGTTTATGTCTTACAAACCGCACAGACACAAACTCCTCCACTTTCGAGTTTTTTTGAATCCCGATAGAAAGCATTAAAACCAAATCCACGACCACAGTCGACCGCTGTCCAAAAGAGAACATGAACGTAGGGGAGAATATGTTTGTGCAGTTGCTGTTTTCGTATGTGCGTACGCTGCATGAGGTGTGTGTGTGCGTACAGTGGGTGGGGCACGTGCGAACAGTGCGCGCGGTGCACACTCACAGTGCACGCACTGCGTTTGCGTACGGTGTGCGCGGTGCGCGGTGCGCGGGTGTGTGTGTGTGTGTGTGTGTGTGTGTGTGTGTGTGTGTGTGTGTGTGTGTGTGTGTGTGTGTGTGTGTGTGTGTGTGTGTGTGTGTGTGTGTGTGTGTGTGTGTGTGTGTGTGTGTGTGTGTGTGTGTGTGTGTGTGTGTGTGTGTGTGTGTGTGTGTGTGTGTGTGTGTGTGTGTGTGTGTGTGTGTGTGTGTGTGGTGTGTGTGGTGTGTGTGTGTGTGTGTGTGTGTGGTGTGTGTGGGTGTGTGGGTGTGTGGGTGTGTGGGTGTGTGGGTGTGTGTGTGTGTGTGTGTGTGTGTGTGTGTGTGTGTGTGTGTGTGTGTGTGTGTGTGTGTGTGTGTGTGTGTGTGTGTGTGTGTGTGTGTGTGTGTGTGTGTGTGTGTGTGTGTGTGTGTGTGTGTGGTGGTGTGTGTGTGTGTGTGTGTGTGTGTGTGTGTGTGTGTGTGTGTGTGTGTGTGTGTGTGTGTGTGTGTGTGTGTGTGTGTGTGTGTGTGTGTGTGTGTGTGTGTGTGTGTGTGTGTGTGTGTGTGTGTGTGAACCTCCCTAGCACATGGGAGCAGAGGGTCACTCCTTCACGATTGCAGGGGAGTGCGGCATGGCTGTGGGACCGCACTCAACGAAGCTAGCAACACCATGGGATACCGAGTCTGATCAACTCTTGTACCTGCAAAACCTTGAGCTGGGGCCCCTGTGCCAGCCCGATTAGAAGGCCCCTGTGCCAAGATTAGAGAGTTTTCAGTTGCCACTTTTGGCGGTTGATTCGACAACAAACAAGTTGTACGGTTGCCACAATCTGACAAGCTTTTGCAACATGAACAACATGCCTCTCTTTTTCCTCTTGCACTCGTACTCTTGGCCGAATCCATCAGTGTGATCAGCGTGGGTCTATGAGACTCCAGAGCAACGGCTTTCCGTCATGGCGCCGTGGTGACCCTCCGGGGAGACCGGTGATGAACCGGGTGTTCAGCCTTCGTTCAGATCGTTCAGATTCTCCAGATGCTACTTTATCTCTCTCTCTCTGATGCTCGCATGTGAGTCTGACATGAGTGCAGGTGCAGTAAGGGACGGCTAATGCAGTAAAGTGCGTCTAGTGAGCAGGTGCTACCTCTCTAGTCTGCCCCGTATTTTTCCACTTCTTTATTCCTCAGGGACTGCAAGGGCATGTGCATCTGACATGAGTGCAGACGTGGTAAAGATGTCTACAGCAAGTGAAGCAGCGCTCTCTCCGGAGAGTACTCGGCCCTCTACCTTCCTTCTCTCCGTCTACGACCTCTCAAATCAGTCCAGCAGGGACAATCAGGACAGCCTGCACTTTGCTTGTGCAACTGTGTGTGTTTCACCCGCTTCGTTGCAGCTATGTGGCCGGATTATTTTGCCGCGCAGCCACCAGCAACACCATATGCACCAACAGCCCGACCGGTGCTTAATCAATTTCACCAGAACACCTGGGTACCGCAGTCTCAAAGCTACCCAGCAATGATGCCAACCGGCATTGCTGCCACTCAGCAGCCCACACTGCCGACACAACCCACTACGATTCCTCTTGAGCAAACACACGGCTTCCCCATGATGCCGTGTGGACACACCGCTCCTATTCCACAGCATCCGACGATCTACGCACATCTCAGCACACCACAACCCCAGATGCCACAACAACCTCCACCCCAGCAATTCATGTCACAACAACCCACACCGCTCATGAATCCTGCTCTTTTGCCTACCCATCCAACAGCTTTTCCCATGAGCCCATCTGCTTCGACACAGCATCAGGCCCAACCTACCACATTCAACTTTCCTTTTACACCACCTGCCCCACAACCCCAACTTGCACCTTGCAACATCCCTCCCACACAACCCATTCAACAATCCCACATACCGCCGCCAACAACAATTCAACAAGCTCCACAACCCCACCCCACCAGTGTTCCCACTGCCGATGCTGCACACACTGCCCCGCAGACACCGGCAATGACGCCCCAACAACAACAACCAACAAACACAGCCAACACCCCTTCCGTCAATACAGTGCCACCCGCACAACCACCCCCAGATACGGGATCGGCAGACACTGACCAGCTCGCAGCCCGTACTTCTCCCCATCACCCTCCGCTGCCAC
The DNA here is from genome assembly GCA_905221615.1 of Symbiodinium sp. CCMP2592. Classification (NCBI taxonomy): domain Eukaryota; class Dinophyceae; order Suessiales; family Symbiodiniaceae; genus Symbiodinium; species Symbiodinium sp. CCMP2592. The sequence continues at coordinate 146,697 of CAJNDT010000466.1, forward strand.
GCAGACGACGGCATTCACCCACACGCAGCAGAACTCGCACCGTGAGCACTAGACGCCGTCGACACACACGCAGCCGAGCACGACCTGCAAGCAGCGGCAGACAGCACCGCCGACGCAGACACCACCGATCCCGCGACACTCGCAGAAGCCGTTCTCGCAGGGACACCAGGCGAGCTTCATCGACACCTCCTCGGACCTCGGTTGTGCTCCGCAGCTATTCTACAGTGCGTGATGATGATGCCAACAAGTGGCATTACAGAGCCACACAGCCACGTCAAAGGCCACCTACCCCACCCAAGGTCCCACAAAAAACATTGGCTTCGCAGGTTCAGCGCATCGCCCTCCGCATCAAGGGCAGCCAAGCAGCACAACAGCAGCCCCCAACAAGCCAGGGCACATCCTCGCGCCAACAGCTTCGGCACAATCCCCCCAGCTCTGTTCGGACACCTGCTCCGACTTTCGATGCATCCACAACTGCTGCCCCATCGGGTCAGCCAACCCTCGAACAACTGGGCAAACAGAGCAGACCACCACAGATTGATGTGGCGCCTTTCTCTGAGCTTTATGATCATGAAAAGCCGACACCCCACGCTGTCGACATGGAGGAAGCGCACAAACTCGCCAAAACTTTGGGCGAGATAGCTGCTGACAGCGATTTCAGGCAGGAGACTTTAGCCGAATTCGCGCATGCCGTATTACAGTCGGGCACGCGCTCAGCGTGCAACGAATTGGGAGCAACGCTGACGCCAATATCGGACGGCGTGCATACTATGTTATTCATCCCGTGGGCTGGTGAGACTCGCAGAGCATTCGGCACTCGTGCCACTGACCCACCAGGGGAAACATACATCTACACCGCCGGACACGGCACGAGCATTGCAAGTGCCGCACGCATAATGCGTGAGGACTTGGTCCGCCCAAGTTCTGTCAGCCATTGCTTCGACGACAAGTCCTATCCACCCATTCCCTCTTGCGTCATATACGGGAATGCGACCCCAGGAGATGTGTCGGAAAGCACGGTACATATAGTTACCGATCAATGTACGCGGCGGCCCAAGGGCCAACAGGGAGTGATCGTCATCGGGACAATACGGACTAAGTATCAGCATTACAAGATGACGTATCGGGACATGTACAGAGAAGCCTTCATCGTGGGGCGAAAGGGTGTTGTGCGGACCCCGGAGAAGTGGGGATTCCATTCCGGGCACTTCAGCATCGTTGGATTCGGCCTCATTCAGTGATGTTGATTTCTTCTTCTGTGTCTTCCTGTAACTCTCTAGTACTTTTTCTTCCAGGCCTGAATCCCTGTACACATAGTCGTTTGCAATCAGGCATTTGCTCCGACCTCGCTTTTGAGCCAAAGAAGACTCGATGCAGCTGCATGCTGGATGCCTCGCACAAGTTGATGTTGACGCTCAAGCCAACCAGGTTGATCATGCATGTTCCATGTGCAGCTTTTGCAGTCACAGGCAACTGTAGTGCCCCACTGTGCAACCATGTACAAGCCGACACAGCCTCAGTGGCATACAACAATGCCAACAGGCATCATCGGTACAGCAATCAGTACCGTGCAGAGACAAACAACCTCGACCAGCAGTACCCCATTGCACCCGATCTCCCCACCACCAGGGATACACAACATCCCACCACACACCTCATCACCAATCCCGACTACTTGGGGTTCAGCTCACATGTACAGCCACAACAACACGTTCCCACCTTTCCCTCCACCCCCTCCCCCACCCCAACAGTTTCCCGGACCAATTCCGCCCACCACACTGCCAACCCCCACACCTGCCACTCCCCAACACACATTTGTGAGTCCATCTCCGATGACGACTCGAAACCCCAGCATTTCGTCACATACATTACCTCAAGCCACCGTCGCAACCCAACAACAGCAACACCCCAATCCCACGCCTGCAAATCCCCAGATACCAAACGACTTTGTTCAAACACCGGAGCATTGGGACAACAGGCAGCTTTTTGGCCTCAACCTCCCCAAACACATTCAATCTACACCACATTCAGTGCATAACCGCACAGCAGGCATGCCAATCGCAACAGCACCATTGGTCGCATTTTTGCGACACAATTGGTCCTCGTACTGGCTACGGTACGCTGCACATGGCTTCGACATCCATCTCACATGCAGCAAACACGTCAGCGAAGCCGTTTTTACCACTGAACTTATGGGTCAACTCCGAGCAAGGAGAATTGATCTGGACCAAGCGGCCACTGCATTCTGCTGGCAAGAAAAGCTCACACTTGCAAAACGACCAGCAATGTCACACCTTATCAAGGAATTGGTGTTGTACCTGCAGGAGCTGCAGGACCAGTACAACGACGGCAACAAAAAGGACAAGCAAAATGTCAAAGCAGACACAGACAACACACAATCGCAACCCACCGAATCTCCAACACCACCACAATCCAGCAAACCACAACCTCATCTCCCACTCCAACCTTCGCAGCCGACAGAGACTGACACTCTGGCGGCCCATCGCATCAGCGACCTTGAAGCACGACTTTCAACAGCACTGGAGACAATTGAAACTCTCCGTGCGCCGGAAGCACACAATGTGGCCCCCAGCACACCAGCATCAAAGAAACCAAAACGATCCACCACGCCCAGCACTCCCATCAACACGCCCTCCCCACCACCTCTCTCAGTTTCCACAATTGAGATCTCCCCACCACAACCACCCGTGGACAAAAACGAGCCACCATCGATGACCCTACACACACTGACACCAGGCCTACCACTGAGGGCCTATCCCCATTCACCACAACTGCTGCAGAACAAGACAACAACCCGGTACACGCTTCCCCAGCATCGTCATCCACCACAGGTATGCACTTCCCGGGACGCTCCACTCTGGGCGCCAAGCGACAGAAGCAGTCAACTCTTACACCAACGAAGGCAGCACCCCTGGATCCCAAGATGGATCCCCAGCGCATCTTTCAGCAGCCCACAAAAGCCAGTGTTTGGTTTCAAGATCACTTCACTGGCGTTCACTCCGAATCCGGCATCACCAGATGGTTTGGTGCCATAAAAGGCATCAGCGACAAACAAAAAACACAGGTAAAAAAGTACCTTGACATTGTTGCTTCGGAATTTCCTTCACTCAGCAGCTCACAAGAGCAAACACTGCAGACCGCTGCAGTCGCCTGGGGTGTCCCACCCAAAGCCATCGACAAATTTGGCTCCCCAGCACTGATCAAACTCGTCGCCATCATCAGTCAGATGACAGAGTGACTCCGACAGCACTTGCTTCAACACCGACAAACACTTGATCACACAACAATTTTCCGACAAAAACAATTCAAGAACATCACACGCATTCTGGATCAAGGCAGATCCATCTTACAATTCGTCGCACCTTTGGCAGAACCAGTCTCCACACAATTCTATCAAATCATACTCTGGCTTCAAGGCCTGACTTTGTTACTTCGCACACAGCATTTCTACCTCAAACATGAGGAAGGACATTTCTCCAACCTACAGAGACTGTTTGCACATTCAAACATTTCCTTTCCATCGTACACACTCTCTTTCTTTCGTCAGCCACAGGTGGTATACTGCAGAGTCACCACGCAACAACCTTTTCGTGGCTACGTTTACATCGGCAGTACAAGTCACTCTCTCACACAGCGAGAGGGTACACGTAATCGAAAATTCAAGCAACTTCAACAACACAAGATTGTACAAGCCGAACTTTCTTTACGATGGTGGCATAAACACAAATGCTACCACCAATACACACCAATTGTATTACAAGCCAACATACCCACCGAGCAATTAGAAGCCACAGAGAACACTCTCATACAACATCACCAATCCAAGCTCAACTTTCCCTACATCACATCACACATGAAAGGAGCTTTTTCCGGCTTCACAAAAGCAGCCAACAACAAGCACAACGGCACAGCCACTTTATGGGCGAAGCAACGCCGAGGCAAACTACACCACTCCATTCGAAGCTTCACCAACTCCACCTTATTCAACACCAGAAAACAGGCATGGACCACAGTCTCACATCTTACTTCCAACACCCGCACCAGATTCGACACAACAAAACAACTCCTTCGCTCAGATACACCAGCAGCCACAGTTTACGCTTTACACAAACTCTCAAACAACTTACCACGACGCGACCGCAGACACGCTCAAAAAGCGCTCAACACCGTCTTCAAGAAACGACGACTTAAACCACCTCCTGTCACAAAACCCATTTACCTACAGCCACTCTTACACCCCACCTTCACCCAACAACTACGACAATTTTTGCGTTCTCGGTTAACAAGCAACAAACAACACATTCCACCATTCCATCTCCCCAGCACAAAACCTGTCTACAAGAAACACCCACCCATGCAACAACTTCTACACAATTGGCGCGACGCCCATACTACATGGCAACCCGATTCACCACCACCCTGTACCTGCTCACCATTACACTCACAAGTTCCCCAGGAGCATATTTTCAACAATCACATTGCTATCCAACTTGCAGAACTACAACCACAACACCAATTTTTGGCATACTCCGGCAAAAGTAATTGCCTTCAGAAGCCCACACAGTTGGCTTCACAATTATGCCGAGCCATACGCACATGGCATAGATACTATGGACTGCCTTACAACCACCAAACTGCAAAGCAGTTTGTATCTGAACAAATACCACAACACAACGCACACTGCAACCAACACAACATACTCCAGGTCAAGATGATCAAGCAAGTCCAACACAAAATACCTTCGGGCATCATCCACTGCGAAGATCACTTCCCGAACCGCCTCACGTGGTACTGCCCAGCACTATATCACACTGCCATACACAACACTTTTTTAGACAAGGAGATCTTTCGGATCTCGCAGCACCAACCTCTACAACACCACTTTGATGTCTACACAGACATCCGCAGCCTTCTTCCAGCTTACATATGGGCTTTTCCACAATGGGGACGCATCCCACGCGCCTACATTTTACCGAAAAGAAAGAAGCAATTCACAAAAGGCCGTCCCATAGTGGCGTTCATCGACACCATGGGCAGGAAATTGTGGGAAGCCTTAGCGGACGTACTGCAGCTGATGACTTTTCAAGCATGCCCAAACTCCTTTCACCAAGGAGATGGCATAACACAGCTCAAACAAACAGCACTCTTCCTGCATCAGCGCAGGAAATTACACGATTCAACAGATTACATCCTGTACAACCAGGATTTGGCTGGCTTCTTTACATCGGTCGATCAGAGCCGGTTTCTTTCAGCATACAGCATTATGGTTCGATGGTACAGAGAAAAGAACCCCCTACACTCTTCCAAATTCTTCATTGACCACTCACAGAAAGACCCCACACATCGAGTCCACAGGGGCAAAAGCAGACAAAAGAAGCAAGAAGCCTCCTCAGGCAACAAACTATGCATTCAATTACAACATATACCACAACTTATCATTGCAGTGCTCCGACTCAACTACTTCACTGTCGGTACATCACTTATTGAGCAATTTCGCGGTGCACCTATGGGCTCGCCCTGCAGCCCAGCCCTATGCAACATCGTTGTTGCGGTCGAGGAACAGTGTTGGCACCACACATACAAACAGCTTTTCACGAACCACAAGCATTTTCCAGATCACAACAAGCAGGATCAAGCTTTCTTTTTTGCTACCAGATACGTCGACAACCGCGTCCTTCTTTTACCTGCACAGCTGACCCGACTGCCTCCTTTTGCACAGCTCACTGACGCATCTTTTTACAAACCACCGGTTCAGCTTGAAACTGAACCGGCCAACATTTTCCTGGGTTTCGCAATAAACCCTCAGCACAGCAGCCTCACGCATCAATGCACTTTGCACAAGGCGGACATTTTGCACCCACAGTCAGCCACCTCTGTTTCAACACTTCGCAGCAGTTTTCAGGCCCGCACACGCATGGTACGCAGAGTGACAACACCATGCAGCGAGGCCACATCAGCCATTCGAGCCATGCGCGATCTCTACATCGCTGCCGGCTATACTGATCAACAGCTGTAAGCAAAACACTGCGCCAGCTTGCCGTGCGTGGGTCCAGAGCCGTGCAATTTTGCAACATGAGAGCAGCCTTGTATTAACACAGTGTTTCCCGCAGCCATTTTCAGGGTTAACTGAGGCATCATCATGTATAAAAGTGCCATGACTGGCAGATTGCAGCCGAGCCACAAAGCGCTGAGCGGCCGTCCTCGGCCATCCATCTCCAAGCACAGCAGACGCCGCAACGAGCAACCTGCGGTGGGCAGCCACAACCCACAGCCGGCGCTTTTGCGCTCTCAGTTTCTACGTGTTGCAGAAGACGAAGATTTCCAAGACTACCAAGAGCAACACCAAGATCCGGAAGAACAACAGGACGCAGCAGTGGCTGCACCGGCGACTCCGCCATTTCCACCTCCGCATCACCCTGATCCGGATTCATCGGCTGAGATTATGGCAGCAATGACGCAGTTTCACAATTCGTTGCTTGAGTCGAATGCCAAACTCGAGCGCCTGATACAACAGGCTACAACGGTGTTGACTACTCAGCACGAGGCTACCACGGCGATCCTCTCCTCGTGCAAACAGCAGCTCGACGTACTTGAAAGCCTCATCAGGCAAAACGCGCCTGATTGGTCGTGAATATGCTGCTAAGGCAAGCCGGTATAAAAAGTGCCAGGTAGTGCATACGTCTCACTTTTCAACACATGTTGCTTTCAGACAATACCATAACTCTGCCTTCTGAAGTTTTGCCTCACAGTGACACCTATTTGAATCCCGACATCGAGCCATGAGCGACTCACCTCTTCCGCCAACACAGCGACTACAGATTCGCCACCCGTCGATGAGGCACGACGTGAAGCTCTCTCCGCAGCCCTCATGGAGATTTTGACACAGCATCGGGACTATGAGTCCGAAACCGGAAGTGAACCTTCCACATTCAGTGACGAGGCTCTACGCGACCAATTAGCCGAGTTTATTCTGCAAACAACCCGGCAGATTACAGAGCTAAAGCAACGAGTGGAAAGACTCGAAGCTTCGCAACAATAGGTGATCAAACATGTTTTATACCACCATTGGGTGATTGCAGCAGACGGTGAAAACAACAATCGTTGTTTTGCCAAGTGAGACAGTCAGTGCACTCTCTTCACATGTGTTTGTATGCAGCGATTGATACACTCTTTCCCGCAGCATTTTGCAAAACAACCAGTTGTGTTAGCACCATGGACCAACGCACCAGATCGCGATCTCCCACGGCATCACAATGGAGATGGCACTGGGCCACTAACGGCTCTTCATGGTGGCGTGAGTACTTCATCGCATCTGCAGAGTGGATACGAAAGCATTCGGAGCAACCTGATCAGCTTCCGACATCAACGACTCCGACCCAAAAGGAGCCAGCTTCCACTACATCAACTCCTACATCCAACAAGAGAAAGCGATCAAGAACTCCGTGAGCAGCATCGCTGAGTTGACAATTAGATGCACATTTGCTGCCCCGGCAGCCAACAACCACACAGCAAAGCTGTGCTGTGAACCCCATCATCCCTGATGAGGGTCAACATTAAGAGCACCATGTTGAAAGGTCATGCCAGCCGGTGAGGTTGCCCAAGTGATGTATCTTTGTACATCTCTCTCTTTTTCTGAAGATCAGCGTATGCACACGCCTTAATGCAGTTGTGACTCCGCAGCCATTTCTCAGAACTACAGTTGTTGAAACATATTTAGGATCGCACACAGATGGACGAAGACGACGACAGCAGCCTATGGGGATCCGAAGAGATTGACGCTTTTCTGAGGAAGGATGACACCGCCACATCCTCCCATGCAGTCAGTCACACACACAAGCAAAAAACAAAGCACACAACGAAGACAAAAAAGAAGAAAGACAACAAAGACAAAAAGGACAAAACAGTCGTGAAAACAAAGAAAACACGCAACATCTCACCAGCATCCCAATCCACAACACAGCAACAACGCCAACATCCACATACTACAAGACGAAAGAGGACACGCTCTTCGCACTCAACATCATCAGCGTCACCTACGGCAACGTCACACATGGCTGAGGACGCACACCGATCTCCATCGCGAGATCCTTGGTCTTCTGACTCGATTGCACCTTACGATATTGTGCATCCTATTATTCAGCATAAGCGGTCCAAAACCGCTTGTGCAAAAATGCTGGTACGTGCAGGTTTCAGATGTAGATGCCATTTCAAGATCATGAGTGACTGTCCCAACAAACTCGCTGTTGGATCCTAATATTCAGGACGGATTAGGGCTGCAAGATC
>CAJNDT010000466.1:160000-200829 GCA_905221615.1 Symbiodinium sp. CCMP2592
ATTTGAAGGCTAACTGGTGGCAGGACTCGCCTCGGAAGCATCCGAGTGGCCGCGCAGGTCTGCGCGGTAGCGGAGCAGCATCGCCGTGATATCACGGTGCCATTGGGAACGGATAGCGCAAGAAGGGCAGGAGCCCTGGCCGGTTGCACCCAAGCGCCCTGCAGAAGGAGCATGGAGCAGGCCGTAACTGAGTTGAGCATGCACAGCGTAGAGCATGGGCGAATTGAAAGGCGGTTGCCGTGCAGGAAGGGAGTGTCCTGCACTTTGGACTGTCGGCAAAACCTTCTGTGCCGTTTTCGTGTCCTCACAGGTCGTCCAGGCACAGAATAGAAAAACATCAACGCCCGATTGCCCAGCGATGGAGCAAGGTCAACCCGACCCATGTTGTCTTGCTGGCCCGCTCCCACCGCCCATGTCCGCTCGCGGACTTACCGCAAGCCGCACATAAACTTGTCACTGCCACCAAAGCCGCAAGCTGGTCCCACCAAGGGTGCGAACCTTAAAGGAGACAAAGGTGGGAAGGCAGGTCAGTTTGGCAAGAACGGAAAGGTTATAGGACAAACCGGTACGGCATGCCGGAAAGAAGCTCTTGGTTCGAACGCCAGGGTGGCAAGGACAAAGGTAAGGGCAAGAAGGGCTGCAAGGGCAAGACGTCCTCTTTTCAGTTGGAACAGGGACCTAAGATGCCCAAACTGCTCCTGGGACTGCATTACAAGTGCCCATCCACAAGGAAGGCCATACTTCGGTGACAACTTGCCCGGCGGCTGCCCGGCAGGCAAGAATGGGGGAACGGACTGCGACAGAGGCCTGCACATTTGCTCCAAGTGTCTGGGGAGCTATTCCTACAATCAATGCCCTCAGAAGAAGGGGTGCCCCTTAGGGCCCTTGGGGGCAAGATTTTCCACACCCACTTTGCCCGGGAGATCTTCTCCGGCTCCGCGGGGATCACTGCAGCAATGAAGCAGATAGGACTCTGAGCGAGTTTCGGCATTGACAGTTTTCTTCATCCTTTCAGGAAAGGTCCGGTGATCAGGTTGGACCTACCGCTTAAGGCCTCCCAGCACCTACTTTTCCAGATTTAAAGTTCAGAACAATTGATTTTTGTGTGGATCGCTTCACCTTGTGGAACTTCGTCCGGCCTGCCAAATCTCAGCGAACCCAACTCGAGGCGAGTTGCTGCGGCAAATACCCTATGCCCTATACGACCTGGTTGCTAAGGTGTGCATCACATGTCAGTCCCGCAGCTTGGCATGGGCGGTTGAGATCGTAAACACCAGGCCTCCACAGAGTAGAGAATTCGTAGCAACTGCTGCAGTTTCGGCCACTCCGTACTCCACTACTCCGCGCGACTCCGTCATCACGCGGGGCAATTCCTCGCAAATACCAGCTCTTTCATCACATCCTGAAACACTGCATGAAACAGGAACGTTACTACAAAGTCGCATGGAGTAGCGAATTCGTAGCAACTGCTACAGTTTCAGCTACTCCGTACTCCACTACTCGGCGCGACTCTGTCATCAGGTGCGGCAAATTCCTCGCAAATACCAGCTCTTTCACCACATCCGAAAACACTGCATGAAATAGGGACGGACGGCGGAGTAAACTTTCCCTTGCAAAAACTGGGATTCCAGGACATATCCCGTTTAAATTTATACCACAATTGAACAGGGGGCAGAGGAACGACGGCTACTCCACAAGGTTGTGTAGGAACAGAAGATGGGCGCTAGGAGTGTCTAGGGGGGAGGCTGTTGCATTCATTTTGGAGTCAAAGCCTTTCCGAAGCACGTCAGCGATTTGGATTTGGAGTCTCTCAGGTGAAAGACTGAAAACTCAGCGAAGCACTTCAAGCAAGCAAGCTGCTGCAAGCAAACTCACAACACTCGGACAGTTCTCACTATTGCACTCACAGCTCACTGCTGGTCCACGTGTCTTGAGCCAACGACAGTAGTCGCTAACACCTCATAAAATCCCAAGCATTCGAAAACAGCTGAGGCTTCAACATAACTGTCTTCCGCTGCTCAGACCGCGTCCTGCAGGCACTAACCACTTGAAAACTACAACTACACAGAAGAACAACCTGAGCAGCGAGGAAAAGCACCACAAACCAAATAACGGCTCACAAGGACGAATCCTGCAGCAGGGTCCCAAGGGGTTACAGTGCAGCAATTTTAGAAACTCCGCCCTTCCCGTGCTCAAGCCGGCACTGACGCACTGCTGGCGTCGGTGCGACAAGAACATGCGGACGCGTCAGCCCTGCAAGGTCTCTTTTCGACAAGCTTGTGTTGGCACCAACTTCTTGTGCACGCATTGCTTCGCAACTTCTACAAAACTAGCGTCGCTCAGCAGCAGCTTCGGCTCGGGCTACGGGCGGTGCAGGATCTGGCATGCGTGGTTCACGATGTAGCGCAGGCATCACACACCTGCCAAGCAACAAGCTCAGATCCTGGAGGCTCAAGCGCAGCCTTTCATGAAGCAATTCCAGCTGGCAGCAAGTCTTTACCAGTCTTTGCTTCTTCTTCTGCAAGTTCCTGGTGTCCTGGCTTGCCTGTTTCACAGGAAACAAATCTTTCGACAGTTTTACAGTATTCACATCTCGTCTGGCGAACTGCTCGCTTGAGCTCGGCTTTCTGGCGCTCAAGTTTTCTGGCTCTGCTGCCACGTGTACGACCTGCAGACCGAGGCTGGTCCCCCCCTCCCACCGGGTTTAACCCAGGTTTGAGGGGGGGCGGGAACCCAGGTTTGAAACCTGGGTTTAACCTGGGTTTGAACTTGGGTTGTAACCTGGGTTTAACCTGGGTTCGAACCTGGGTTCAACCCCGGGTTAAACCCAGGTTTAAACCCAGGTTTTTACCCAGGTTTGAACCCAGGTTTGAACCCAGGTTTGAAACCCAGGTTCTAACCCAGGTTTGGAACCCGAGTTTAATGAACCCAGGTTTAACCCAAGTTAAAACCCAGGTTCAAACCCAGGTTAAACCCAGGTTCCAAACCCAGGTTTGAAACCCAGGTTCTTTCCCAGGTTTGAACCCAGATTATAACCCAGGTTTGAACCCAGGCTTGAAACCCAGGTTCTGACCCAGGTTTGGAACCCAAGTTTAAAGTACCCAGGTCAAAACCCAACCCAGGTTTGACAACCAGGTTCTAACCCAGATTGGGAACCGGGTTTAAAAACCCAGGTTAAACCCAGGTTGTAACCCAGGTTTGAACCCAGGTTTGAAACCCAGGTTCTAACCCAGGTGTGGTCAACCCAGGAGGGGCAGGCCTAAGGCTAAAAGGAGGCCTGAGGAAGATTTTTTGGCGTGGGCGGGCCTCAAAGACAGCCGTTGCTGCACTCGGTCCCAGTAAGAACGAAAGAATGGCAATAAGAAACTGTACAAAAAGTCATGACTACGCATTTGCTGGTGAAACAAGCCGCGACTTGCAGACTTAGCCGGCAGTGGTCGTTCGACTAGTGTGTTCGATCCAAAACTACGCCCCTCGCTCAGATGCCCCGCTTCTCAGTAATACTGAGTCGCGCAATGGCGTCCATTCGCAATAAATGCACGGGCGGCCGGATGCGCGTGGCGGCATGCCGGTTGACAAGCACACAAGGCCCAGCTTCCCAGAGGGGTCTCGCAAGGGCGGTGCACAAGCAAGATACTGACGGGAACAAGGCCCGAAAGGAACAAGGTTCGTGCAAGCAATGGCCACAACTGCCACTATAGCCCAGCTTCCCATCGCGTGGGCCTCGCAAGGGCATCGTTTGTGGCATACTGTGCCCAGGTCCAGCTTCCCACACACGCGAGGCAAGAAGGCCCGCAAGGAACAAGGTTCGTGCTAGCCATGGCTACAGCTGCCACCATAGCCCAGCTTCCCACCCACGTGGGTCTCGCAAGGGTAACGTTTGTGGCACACGGGACCAAAGTCCAGCTTCCCACACGAGTGATCTTTACAACGGCAGCACTCAATCGGCGCCAGCATCACTCTGGCTCGGTAGGGCTGAAGCAGCAAAGGGGGAGCGTAGGCGCGTAGTGGGCAGCTCACCCGAAATGTCCATAGGAAAGTAGAGCCGTCTGGCCAGTCCCGGCCAGCCTACAGTCAAGGGCTGCATGGCTGTCTGAGCCGATCGTACGGCTACCTTACGAAAGAATTCGGTGCCCTTGTATACTGCCAGGATAACCCGGCAGACACACCGTGACACAGGCGCCAGCTGCAGTAAGGCTTCAAAGTCAATTTGCCAAATGGTAGCACGTACCTGGAACCCCAGCCGCACAATTAACTGAAAGTTGGGCACCACATAAAAACCACGGAAAGCACATTGCGCCAAGGAAGAGACCTGTATACCGCCCACTGCTGCCGAAGGGCCCGGCCTGCTTCCCATTTCACTTGCGGATTGGTGGTAGATAGATGTATCGCAAGGGCGGTGGCGGTAGGAGGGCCGTCCCGAAACGAAAGCACTAGCAGAGAGGCCTGCCCAGCCCAGCTTCCCACGCGGTGGCTCTCGCAAGGGTAAGGGTGCAGAATGCAAAGTCTACATCTTGCGTGAGTCGTGAGCCGCCAAGGGTGGTCGTAGACTTGTGAGCGGCAGAGGATCCAGCGGCTCCATGGAGAAGTACGGCCCCCCGAAGCTCAAGACAAGCGAAAGCCCAGGGCTGCGTCAATCAATGAGGGCAGACTGAATGACCGTAGTGCGTAAGAAGTCAGCTCCCGCATAAAGTCGAATAACCGACATATAAGCGAAGCGAGACACCGATGCCAGCGTCACCACCGTTTCAAGATCGACTGGAACAATGGTAGTGCGTACTTGGATGCCCAGTCGCACCGCCACTTGGAAGTCGGTCGCCCTTTTTTTTTGGCGTATGCGGGCCTCGTCGACTCGTCGACTACAGCTGTAGCACTCGGTCCCTACAAACAAACAAACCAACAAACCAACGAAAACAGCGGTGAGACATCCTAATTAAGAGGACAAACCGCAGCACAGACTTTACCTGCGTGAGCCGTTCAGCAACAACTACGGGTCCTCAGCGATCGTTCCACGACAACAGTGAGCCGTCGCCCAAAGCTGTCCAGGACCATCGCTGGAGCCCAAATCCAAGGCTCTGGCCGCCGTTCTAGTTCCGTCGAACAACGGTCAGCCCCCAGGTACTGTTGTGTCCCGATCGTGCACGGCAAAATCCACAAGTCCAAAATCCATGGCCAGGAGATGGTAGGAACCGTCGACGTATGTCGACAGGTATGGACACAGTGGCCGGCCAAAGGAACAGTAGTCGAGAATCTGGTTCCTAGGTAGGGGGCCATTGATCGAGCAAACGCTGTATGTCATTACCACCGCTCGGGAAATGGGATTCCCGCAGGAGGTACAGCAATTGGTACTGACCCTCGTCATACAATCCTTTGAGACGATAGAAGCGATACTGTAGCGTGTCGATGTCGGGTTCATGTAGGTGTGGCATGAGCGCTTCGGAGATGAATGAAAGCTGGATGCCGGGGCCAAGTCCACCCTGTTTCCTGAAAGCCTCGGCCGCAGCGCGCCACTCGTCCTGTCCCCGAGGGTGTCCTAGCCGATACCAAGGTTGACTACCGTCAGGCATGGCACCCTGATTGGCTTCTTGTGCCACCAAGCGATGGATCAGAACTTGGGCCCGACAGTCCCATGCATCGAAGTAGGCATGGCGCCACAGGCGCTCAGGGAAGTAAAAGTCCATTTTCCGAGGGCCACGTAACCAAAACACAACAACAGCACTAAGATCCCAACCCCGTGTGATGGCAGCTGTGCGAAGTCGACACAGTGCACGTGTAAAAGCCCAGCAGACTGAAGTGGGAGAGCGGGCTGCGCCCGCAATCCCAATGAAGCATCATCTAAGGGCAGCAGGAGGCGAAAGGTGCCCTTACAAAGGCCAGGGTAGGAAAACATTTGCGGATCGAAGTCGCCGCGCCTTGCGGGAAGAAGTCCTCGATGAAAGCCTTCCATCATGCGAGCAGCAATCGCAATTTGGGGCTTGCCAACCAACGACGCCGGCACTTCTGCCTTGACCCTGAGTTCAACGAACTGCATGCCATTGTGTGCGACTGGCGCAACACGTACGATTTGCAAGAGGGGGGCCGCCGCAGGCTCGTTTGCCAGAGCCCGAGCTAAATAGAAAACAAGCTGTACAGGGAGTAAAACTCCGCAATGGAGAAGGGGTGTGCCCTGCTGCGGATCAGTGTGCGATCCACCTTCAGCCGTGGGCCGCCGAGCGTCGGAGCCGGTACCTCTATGACGTTTGCCGGACTCGGTGGGCTTTGTCCGAGGCGCGTTATTGTTCAAAGATCGTGCTTTGTATTGAGATGCGATTGTATGTCAATTGTGTTTGAACCTCCAGGTATGGAAAATAAAACTCTCGCCCGATTCAGGGCTTCCTGCCCCTTCGAGAGGTCAAGCTGCAACGGACGAATGTATTCTTCAACTGGTTTACAGCATGTATAAATGAGTTCAATAAAATGGGCAGTGTAAAAGGAAAGCCCTAAAACAACAAATCAAAATTGGACTTAGTTCTCTAAGTCATTTTGTCATGTTGTTTTTCTTTGAACAATAAAGCTCTATCTTCTGCAAGTGTTCAAAGAACGAAACAGAGACATTTGGATGAGGCTCCCATCGCGTACAGGTGACTTGACACCGGCTGTAGCGTTGGGAAGCGAGAACCGGAGTCCATCCAGCTCGTCCAATAACAACCACCACCATATTTCCGGACGTGCCAATTCATACCATGACAGATCAAAAACTCGGCCTTCGGGCAGCCGTAGCACGGGGTCACAGAAC
The DNA here is from genome assembly GCA_905221615.1 of Symbiodinium sp. CCMP2592. Lineage (NCBI taxonomy): Eukaryota > Dinophyceae > Suessiales > Symbiodiniaceae > Symbiodinium > Symbiodinium sp. CCMP2592. The sequence continues at coordinate 166,776 of CAJNDT010000466.1, forward strand.
TGGGCGAGGGCAACGGAGACTGCCAAGATTGGCGTGAGGCACATCCGGAAAGCCTCACTGGCAGTACAATGTCGCAGCATGAGCGCGCGATCGGCAAAGTCAACCACACGCGCTCCGAAGTTCTGCGGGCTGATTTTGACTTCACATGCAGGCAACGAAAGAGGTAACGGTAACAGGGAGAGGCAATCTTCGCTGTTGGGGAGAAGATCCCGCAGAGCCGTTAGACTAGCAGACCCGTCGATGAACTCCTGTTGTTTGCCTCTGGTCTGGAAGTTGCGTAGGATCTCATGCTGCTCTCCAAAGTCATCTTCCTCCTCAGGCGGGACATTCTTGCTGGGGATTGCATCCACCCCCGGCACCAGACGGTCAGGCGGTACATCAACGGCATCCAACAATGCACCCACTCGCTGGCTCCATGCAGTGTCAGGCGCCTTGGGGACGGATGCGGCGCAACTTTGGCTGCGTAGCTCGGCCGTCAGGCCAGGATCTTCTTTAGTAGGCACACAGTCCTCCGGGTCGGGTGAAGCCAACCCATCGGTGTCATAGAGAGCGCGGGGTAGACTGGTGGTGGCGGCAGGTGGGAGAAGGGCGTCCGGGAGGCGGAATTTTTTCAGTAGCGTCGACACAAAGTGCTGGAGCCTGCCTAGCAATGCCGTGTCGACCGTGTCAGAAGCAATGGTATAGAGGTAGAACACACCAGGGACAGAGGCGGCTATCACCCCTGTAGCCTCATTCTGACCCCGACACACGGTTGTGCTTGTGTCAATCGTGATGTGCGCTCTGATCAACGACCGATGATGCGGGGAACGGAAGGCGGCATAGGCTCGCTCGGGTGGTTGCAGGCCCTTCCCCTTGTGTGCACGCAAGCGGTGGAGGCTAAAGCGTGGCGGGTCCGTGAACTCCAGCAATCCGCAAATGGGAGTCTTGGTGTCGAGCACGGGGTAGAAGGGACGAACTCGTGTAGGCTGGCCATCGGGGCCACTGTGCTCGAAATCCATGCCTCTCAGGAGCAGCTGTGCTGGGTATTCAGGCAAGGCTCTAGCTGCCACCAGTGCGCAGGCAACGCATAATGGCGGTATTCGATTGACAGACCAACGCTGGTAAAACTCATTGGCCGTGTCCTTGTCCTCGCGTTGCGGGGAATGCTCTGGTGGGCATCCTCCCCTTTCATGGTGAACCTGCCAGCCTTGTCGACTAAGCAGATGTCCACCGCCCCCGTGGTGCCGGCACACACCGTAGTGGTGAAGAGGTCAATGAATACACCTAATTCATTACAGAGCTTTCGCCTGTGTTTCGGATGTCAACATACCGGGCGGGGGAAAGTTGGGTAAATGCTGCACAATGAAAGCCGAGAACGACGTACCCTCAGCAACCACCCGGTGCGCGGCGCCGGTATCTGCATTGGCCGGGCGCGGGTTGCTCAATCCCAATCCATGCTTCAGTAGTTCAAACACGGTTGGCGTGACGACGGTGATTTTCCGCCCGGCCTGCACCGCGATGCGATGCCCACACTCATTGTAAGCCAGTACCAGGAGGACACAAAACAGGCCTCTTTCAGCAGTAGGGGATGTCTGCCGGGGGAGTCTAACAAAGTAGACTCCCGATTGATGCATGCCATCCGCCGCAATCCGCTGTGCCTGCCGCGCAGGAGTGTCTGCAGCTAGCTCCCCAATGGTAATCGGGTAGGGCGAACGGGCAGTCTCCGGAAGCAGCAGATTGGACTGCGGATATCGAATGGCAGTTATCAATAGATACAGATCAGCGAGCAGACGCGTGGAGGCGACCAGAGCGAGGTTCAAGCATACGCCATTGATTGGCGCTAGCCCTTCTGCTTGCAGGGCTGAATTAGCCGGTGCAAGTATTGCTCCGACTGCCGACAGGCGATTGAGGTAGCACAGAAGCGCCTCACTGTGGGAGGGTGACTGATGAAGGATCCACAGCAATGGCTGCCGGGGTAAGGCGACCCGGGCGCGGGCAGGGCACATCGCCAACACGTACGATGCCGGAATAGGGAACGAAGTATTTCGCTCCCTGATAGTTCACGCAGCAGCCCCGGGCGTCACAAAGATCTTCGACAAGCCCCACCTCCGCAGGGGTGCTCGATGCAAAAAGGCACTCCGAGATAGCCGAGCAAATGGTCAAGCTGGTACCAGGCGGGGGCTCCGTTCCATGATGGCCATCATAGCGATGTCCAAGGCTAGACCAATGGACTGTATGGAGCGGCCCCTCTGGCGAGGTAGACTGTACCAAGCCACGGAGTGCTTGAGGCATGCGACCTGCGGGATAAGGTGGAGGAGCCGCTTGACAAGGCCACGAATGCCGACCGGCTTCGCCGTGAGGCGTGCCAGGGTATTGAGCTGCACTTCGCCTTTGCCCCCACCCGTGGGTTGCCGCGGATCCCCGGTGCGGATGACGAGCTGGTGACTCGCATTTGCCAGAATCGCGGCAGACGCCGGGAGGCCCTCCTGCTGTCCCTCGTCAATGACAATGACATGTGCGTGTTCGAGGAACTCCTTCACCTCATTGTAGGAGCGGTATCTCAACTGGAGGGCGCCAGAGCCTTGCGTGAGCAGCAGCATATGCGTGCTAGTGATAGACGGAGAGGTGCGCCGTGTGTCCCTGCCTCTTGTATCCGGTCGGGTCGTAGCGATGTCGCCCAAGCTTGCTGCCATGTGTTCAGCCGCTTCTGTGAAAGGCACATGGTCAAAGTCTGGCTCAATCATTTCAGCATCGCCCGAAACACGCCGAACCACGAGCAGCGGACGCAGCCATTGCGGTGCATCCGCCAGAAGATTGGTAGCAATGCGCACGACCGCAATGAGAGCAGAATGCTGCTGAGCGGTCCAACACACGTTCTGTTCCAACACGGCATCGATGCAAACAAGGGCACACCACAAAGAGAAAGTTTTGGAGGACCTTGCACAGCCAAGGACACCCAGCGAGCTACGCTTGGTGGCTCGCGCCGCCAAGATTGCAGTGATGTGCCCGATAAGAAGGCCGTCGCGGCTGGCCAGCAGCCCGGCAATGTGACGGCAGAAGGACTCGCCCATAAGAGCAGCTATAAGGTGTGGAACTCGGCCGGGATCAGAGCAGCGGGGATTCTCCAATCGCGTTGGAAAGCATCTCGCGGATTGGCCCGTTCCGCCAAGGGGAAAAGGCCAAAGATCCGCTTGCGGAAGACCACGTATTGCGCCGGTGTCATATCCGGGGCAGACGGGAAGCGCGTTGCCACCGCTGCAGCCTCCACCGCCCGCAGAAAAGTGAGCACAAGATGGGTTTCGGCCGCGAAGTGACACTGTGGCCGTGGCGCAGGCTGTGTGTGTGGTCGAACAGGCATGCCGAGAGCAAGCGGCACCCGCGCCGCTGGCATATTCAGGACCTGCAAGAAAACGTCAAGGGCATCATGAATGTTGACGCACGACAGACTCAGCAGGGGATATTCCCAATGGTGCACTCCACCGGCCATGGGCTCAGCTCCCAGGAAAGCGGGCCATTGACTCACTAGGAGATGGGCGGCCGTAGGATTAAGGCGATTGTGGCGTCGCTGTGCCGTGCGCACCGCTGGCGTTTTCCCGCTGACCCTGTCAGGATTTACGGACTTCACAAAGACAGCCAGGAACTGTGCTTGGCGAAATTGGAGCCTAAGGAGGCAACCCTCAGATGGAGGCCGATTGCCGCTTTGGCGGTGTGAAAACCAGCCAGTGTTGGGTTCCAACGACGGCGGGCTGGGACAGGATAAGCCAAGCACGTATGTGCCAAAGCTGAGGCGGTCCTCCACGCGCAAACAGACGCGAAGGGGTGACGTGAATGTCCGTGTTGTGTCCTGGTGCGACATTCGCCGGCTCTCCTGCCCATTATCCTCCAGTGCTGCGCCTTGGCTGTACACGTGGAAGTGCAAGAAGTCCACGACACGCTCGAGTGACAAGTCACCGAGGGCACGCTGCACTGGCGCAGGCAGAGGAAGACTGACAGGCTGGTCCCCATCGTAGCACCTAAGACGTACCTCCTGGATGATCCAATCCCTAACGGCTCCCGTGCATTGCGTCAAAGAACCGGCCGTAGCCGAGCGGAGTGCATTCGCTAGGTGCGCCGGACGGCAATCAAGGGCACCAAGGTCCCGCAGCATGGTCGGCGTTACCCGGTGTGGATAAAGGGCGGCCATGACCTGTCCAACTGCACCTTCCTCAAGGCCTCTGCTGCGGTAGAAGTGGAGAGACTAGAAGGCCCACTCGAGTTCGTCCTCCAAGCTGCGCAGGGGCAAGTAGGCACGCGCAGCGGCGACATCCACATACGGCGGCAACGACGGATCAGTCCTCACGAGCAGGTGCGAATAGTTGTGGCACTGAGGGCCATACAATGCATCCGGCACATTAGACAACCAGTGCATGCCTCCCCCATCACGCACGCACGGGGCGGAGCAAATGGTCACCCGGACTGCATCAGACGGCTGGCACGGGCACAGAAAGTCCTCATAAGCATGCAGAAGGCGTAGCCGGCATGGAAGTCGCAACAGGGCGCCGAAAAGCCAATCTGGCATGCCGACGGCTCCGAGCTCGATCCTAGCGGTCGGAAGGGCTTCCCGCTTCTCGGTATCGGCCGGGGGGCGAGGCGGGGCAGACCCGAAGAAACAGCTGGGACCCCAATAAGTTGTGAAGGAGCACTCCGGCCAGTGCCGCCGTGTAGCTACCGGCCGAGAATCCGCGAAGAACCGGGCACGCCGGTGGAACACTCACCAGCGCAATGCAGAGGGCGGCTAGGCATGCCGAGTGAGGCTCCTGCAAGTGTGAACTGCGCCGCGACCGTTGGAGGTGTGTGGCAATAGTCGCTGCCTCCAGGCTGGAGACGCCGCCGTTCTTGACACCTAGCATAGCGTGAGCCAACAAGATCACCGGCCGCGGCGAGAGCAAGATGCTGGTACACCGACCCGAGGAACTGAGTCGCGGAGTGGGCGTGACCTCCAACTTGCTGACAGACTCTGTGAGGCACCCAGTCGGACCGTAGCATCGCTTGGAGCAGACGAGTTGCCATGTGTCATTGCGAGGCGGCACCGAGAAGGTGCTAGCGCCAGAGCACTCGATACTCACTTCGTGCGCAGGGGGGGCACAAGACCGGGGGGCCTCATCGCCATCAGCATTGGCTAGGTCAAACCTGTTGACGGCTCTGTAGAAGCGTGCCATGAGGTCCACATCCAGGAGTTGCAGGGTCAACAAATCCTCCCCCGCAGGGGAGGGATTTTTTCCTTCAGCCACTTGCTGAATGTCCGCCGCGGGCAAGAGGATCCTCCAGCGCGCCCATGCGCGCATGTGGTGAGTCAAGCAGGGCCGCACGTGGCGAAAGGGGAGGACCTGGCGTGCCCCCGGTCCCGGAAAAGGCTCTGGCGCCACGACACAAAATCCAGGGGCGCCCATCAACCCATGGCCTGAGACTGCCCACCACGGCGGGGCGCCTCGCCAGCCCCACAGGGCTTCCGTGAGGGTAGGCAGCGACCTGAGCCGATCAAGCTGGGCGAGCGGAGCCTTGCCGTTGCTTCCATAACCGTGCACGAAGGCCGGCCCAACGCATCCTTCCTTTGGAGGAAGGGTTTTGGCCATAAAAAGGCACGGCCCAGGGAGGCTGCACACGCGACAGGTGTCCGAGCTTAGAGCGAACAAGGTGGAATTGGCACATTGTTCATGCGCGCCCCTGGCCCAATGCAGGGCTTCCTCATGGGGCTCCAAGGCTTGGCGCAAGGCGTCATCAGGGTTAGGTGTTTTCGTACTGGCATCAAACACACCCTGTTCGTTGGGTACCAATAAGGTGCCTGCAGGACCGCGCCGAGGTATGCCCACACTGTGACCACATCACCGCTGTGCCGTGCCTGGGTGCCAAAAAGAGGTGTGCCGGCCAACAACTCGGCTGTACGTCGCTCAAAGGGTCGCACAGCCTTGGCAGAGTGACAAGGTGGGCAAGCTTCGACAGCAGAAAGGGGACGACCTCCGCAGCCCACTCCTCCAGCTCCTGCGACGACGAGCAAAGCTGCCGGCACAACTGGTAAGCTCGAATCGGGCCGGCATCCTCATCAGATTCGCAAGCATCCACGTAAGCCTGCCAAGCATCGGGGTCACGCAGGCGATGTGGCAATAGGCTTACGTCAGTATGACGACGGCCGTGCTCCTTAGCAAAGACCGAGAAACCCCCTTGAGCGTCTGTGGAGGGCTCCGTGACAAAGATGACGCCCACACTTAACCCTGGACCGATGAGAACATAAACAACCCTGGGCTGGAACAGTCGGTGCGAATCTCCACAAAGAGTCATCCGGCGCAGGAATAAGTGTGTTGGAGGAGGCTTGCACATCCCGTGCGTCCAAGCACAGGTACTGCAGGTCTGCCACTTCGAAAAGTGCCGTTGGAGCCGCGTCATGGTCCGACAGGATGATGTGCTTGCCGGGGAGCAAGGCCCTCATGATCCACAGTGCATAAACCTTGCCCCACCAAACAACCGCCCTATCCAGCCCAGACTCCTGTCGGAGTGGGAAAAAGACACAGGCATGCCGTTCATTGTGACGGCCCGTCCACAGACAGCGGTTGATAATGTGCGGCAGGGTGTGGCGCGTGTGGCTGTATTCCTCAAGGGCCTCAGTGTCCGTGAACAACCAGAGGCAGTGGCAGCGAACGACCGCAGGGTCAGTACAGAGCCACACTGCATACAGAGCAAGCTTACCCAAGTTGACAGGCACCGTTGGAGTATAGGTACGGGGCTCGCTTGGCACCTGTGCAAAGGGGTGCAAATCCGCACTCATCGGCAGCTCCTGAAATCCAAAGATAGAGCCTAGATCACCGAGGCGGTCATCAAGGGGCGCGCGTCTAGCCATGTTCGAGCGAGCATTCAGGCGCCCGGCAAGGAGGAGTTCCACCATCCGCGGGCCTGCAACCTGGCAATGCGAGCAAACAACCACAGGCAACTCCGGGTGGAAGGCCATGTAGGCAAACCTCTCCGCAACAGTCACTAAGAATCCTACAAGCGAAACTGGAGCACTTCCCGCGTACTGCGGAGACCCATGCAAGGTGAAGTTCCAGGGTGCTGGCGTTTCGGGGCAGTCCCGAGAGCCCTCACGGTCTGAGAGTACCTGAACCAACAGGTAACCCTCGTACATTTGGAGGTGCACATACCTCAGGCACGCAACGGCATGGTGAAGGGACGCAACCGGAAGGGACAGAGGCTGGTGGGCATCCGTACCGATTCCCCCGAGCACATAGCGCGTGGTGAATAGCTCCACCTCCATGGCACTAGCGGCTAACCCCGTGCTAGCACAGATCCTTGTTCAACTGGCCAGCGACGTATGTCGCTAGCTGAGCCCAAACATCGTTACACAATCACGATCACTGAAGCACTGACAACGAAGACTCCTAGTGCAACGCAAGGTGTCGAACCTTCCTTTCGCAGGATTGCATTTTTTCCTGATAAGCACTGGAACAATCCATCAGCCAGTGGCAAAGCCACAAGCAGGCAAAAACCGACTACCGACTGGAACAAAGCCCGTCAGTGGACGCTGCTCATGAAGCCGCCTGGGCCGGCCCCTACCCCAGATAGAAGGTTTGGTATCCCTGGCGGCCGCTGGCGTCCCAGTCACGATGGCGCGCAATCTGATCGGTGACGCTCTCCACCCGCTTGAACCACACCCGCACGGTCATATTGCTCGGGTCCTGCCAGTTGTGGAACTGTTCGATAACAACCAAATTGGCCTGCATGCCCGTCGCCGTCATCAGGAGGAGATCGATGTCACCTGCCGTCAACTGATAGTCGGGGTCCGCCGACAAATCGAAGTGACAAAGGTCGCCATATCGCACGTTGATGTTGGCGTCCAATCGCTTCCACAGCGGTAGCATGACACTGGCCATAGCAGAAGAGCCGACCGGGGCGGATGCGCGAACGACGTATGTCGCAAGCGGATGGCAAGCTTGAGAAAAAGAGGTGCACCACGGAGGCCAAGCAGAAGTCCTTGAACAAGTCAGCAAGTTAGCCAACACAGCAGCAGCCCTAGCGCAGTTTGTCTGGTCTAAGAGGTTAACAAACCCTTCGGTGCAGCGCAAATGTTTTGCCGTCGCTGCACAAGGCCGTGCTGCCAGGAGATTCCCGGGGGACAGCCCCACTGAACAAGAGGAAGAAGCCCCGAGTGAGGCCCACAGACTAGCTGTCCTCACGCGGCGCCCTCTCTGATGTAGGCCTGGTAGCCATGCCACATAGCAGCATCCTGGCGAGTGCGGGACGTGGCACCCTCCGCACGCGGGTCATCCGGGAGGAACTTCACCCACGCGCGTTGGATCCTGTTCTCGAACACGACACAGTTCGCCCCACGCTGGGCCGCCAACGCCAATGCAAAGTTGACAAACAGCGGGTCAAGGGCTTGTGAAGAGGTGAGCTGGAACATGTCAAAGCCCGGGATGTTGACGTGGGCCGGGAGCTCGGTCCAAGAGCCAGCACTACCAACTTGCGTCGCCGGCACTGCCATGGCCAAGGATGGCAAACATAGGGATGGACTACACCAGAGAGTGACGACGTATGTCGCCACTAATGTGGGCTGAGATGGCAAGGCAGGGAAAGCCCCCGGGCCAACCGGTAACGGCGTATGTCGCTGCCTGAGCCCAATTGCAGCGAGCGCTGTCAGTCACGCATGCCCCCGAAAGAGAGGCCCTTCCTTTCCCAAGCCGGCTTGGCACACTCGGTAGCAAGCGGGGATGCGGTCCGGGCGAATTTCTAAAAATATAATCAAATCTCAAAAACCCTAGCAGGACGACAGCGCTCCTGTGGCCACCTAGGACCTAGGCAGGATCACTCTACCCAAGGTAGAAGGTCTGGTAGCCCTGGCGGCCGCTCGCATCGTAATCGCGATGGCGCGCGATCTGCTCCGCGACGCTCTCAACACGCTTGAACCACAACCGCACGGTCATGTTGCGCGGCTCCTGCCAGTTGTGATACTGCTCAATCACAACCAGATTGGCCTGCATGCCTGTCGCCGTTAACAGGACAAGATCAATGTCACTGGTCGTCAGCTGGTAGTCGGGATCCGCCGCGAGGTCGAAGTGGCAAAGATCGCCGTAGCGCACATTGATGTTTGCGTCCAACCGCTTCCACAGGCGGCATGACGCAAAAGGCCATTGCAAAAATGGAGCCTGACCGGGGCAGAAATGCGAACGACGTATGTCGCAAGCGCGTTGGAAGCTTGAGAGACAGGTTTTCATGGCAGGTCCGGGCACAGGGCCAATCACAGGCGTGCAATACAGTATAAGCATTAGCCGTTACCAGTGCAAGGCCGTCAATTGGATGAGCTGCACACCAGCTAGTGCTACATCCCCTCAGGCCAGCGGAAATCTAAAAAACCCCCCTGGTGTCGCTCTTGGACAAGCCTCCCTCACGCCGGGCCCTCGCGGACGAAGGCCTGGTAGCCATGCCACATCGCTGAGTCCTGTGTCGTACGGGATGTGGCGTCCTCTCCACGTGGATCATCCGGAAGGAACTTCACCCACGCCCTGCAAATGTGACTCTCGAAAACCACACAGTTTGCCCCTCGTTGAGCAGCAGGGCGAAGGTGACGAACAGCGGGTCGATGTTTCTAGAAGACGTGAGCTGAAACATGTCAAAGTCTGGCACATTGACGTGGGCAGGAAGCTCGGACCATGAGCTTGCACTACCAATGCGCGTCACCGGCGCAGCCATGTTAGCAAAAGGCTAGAAGGAAGGATGGGCACCCCAGAGGGCGACGACGTATGTTGCCGCACGAAAATGTCTGCAAAACAGCATACAAAGTCAACAGCACAACCATGTAGCTCCGAGGCCGCACATGCAGAATGACATAGGCGCACTTTTCGAGCCTCTCGAACCTTCGTAGCGGTCACCAGCGCAGGCAACCAACCTGCGCCCGTGCACACGTCAACGTGGAACAAAAGGAGGAGCTGAGGCGGCAGCAAACGGCGGGGAGCAGCCTCTGCAACGAGCATCGCGGGACACAACCTGGAGAGGGAAACTTTCTAGACACCTTCCGACACAAAGCAACTCGAGGTAGCGGCACGCTTGAGAGGCACGATATTTGCCGAGCGATATGCAGCTCGCAGCACATGCTCAGTGGTTGCCACTCGCAGGCAACGACAAGAATATTTGGCCTTACTCCTAGTCCATGGCCTCTTAAATCAGTAGTGCAGTCCTGGGGCGGAGAAAGCACTGCGGAGCGAGCCAGGTGTGCGTTGGGATATGCTCTCTCTCCCGACTCCCCTTCGGAGCTCCATTCTCCTTCTTACTTGTGCTGAGATCCGTATTCCCTCATTCTGTTTCCAGACTGCCGGAGTTGGATCCGCAGCTCGGCCGGCGCATTGCCGGCGCCACCACACCAGCCCGTGGCATCGTGGCAGCGAGCTGCTGACGTTGTTTACATTGTGGGGTGTGCGCCACTCCCCGGGAACCTTCGCATAGCATACAGCAGCGTATGTGTGAATGCCCGGCCACACGTGCACAACCTGAAACTGCGCAGACAGATATCGCAGCACGTCGGGTTCTGGCCAACTGACGCCTCAGATGCCGGTCACAGCGGTCTGTGTGCTGGTCCATGCTGCAGAGAGAGCAGTAGCGTCGATGGCGGCCCTTAAAGAAGGTACGCGAGCATCCTGGCGTAAAGCAAGCATATGCGGTGAGTTCGTAGCTCTCCGGCCGTCGCCACGCCGCCGCCGGCCTCGCCTATTAGCAAGTGGAATATCTAGGTCGTGAACGTCACCCACGGAATGGGTGCCGCAAGGCTTCTCCATGGTTGGAGGGCAATAGGTCCAACAACATGTAACAAAGCGAGAACACACATGCACATAAGCCCTCTTGGCTGCGGAAGAGACTACCTACTAGCGGTGCCAATCTCTCTTACACTGTCTGAACCTGCTAGTCCAGGCCGCCTGCTGACTGTGGGCTGGAACAAGCGAATGGAAGCTGGTCCCACCGGCTCGCGCCCACGCAAACCTAGATCTTCCCATTAGAACCTCGACAGGGCAGCCAGAACAGCAGATCTGCATCACTTCCGGCACGTATACTTGGGCGGCCCGTATGGCGGCCCGTGCAAACTCTGTGGGCACCCAAGGGCACAAAAAGTCTTCGCTGGCATGGATGATGCGCAACCGACACAGAAGGCGCAAGAGTTCCGCGAAGAGCCACACGCTGCTGGAAGCGCACCATCAGCCGCCACTCCACTGGAGGCGGCAGGCAAGCCCACGGCCACATGTGCCGAGCGGCAAGTCTCAGCTGCAACGCGCGACACCTCCCAGGTCATTGGATGTGGGAGTGAGCCGATATCCCAGTGCTTGCAACATACGTCGTTTGTCTTTTGGCCTGCGCTGTCTGCATGCCTCTGTGGAACCTGTGGTGGACTCGGAGTCGGATGACAACGTCTCCAACAGCCACGCAGGCCCTTGGTGGCCTCTCCATGGCTCCTTAGTGCCCACGTCTGTCAATAAGCCACAGGGAGACCGTCTTCACTGGCAGGCAGCAGAGGCAATGAACATCGCAGGAGGTGATCCCACTGGGATCTTTCTTGCACAATCGGAGAGAGACAGCCAGTGCCTCTGGAGGTGGAAGAGAGAGCTTATGTCGTACAGCACTGCTAGGTCTGCCGCCACAGCGCCTTCGCGAGTCGCTTCAGTAAGCGCTGTGCGGGCAAAGATTACTGCTTCAGAGGGGGGCCACTCAAGCGAAGCTAAAATTGCTCAGACTATTCGACCCCACATTTGGAGCCGCCTGCGCTGACCACTTTCACAAAGGCCTTCGAGGCTTCACTTGCGGGCGCTTGAGGCCTGCTGAGGCCATAGAGGTGGATTTTTGACAGCAACATGCACCTCGAGTCTGCAAGTTCCAAAAGAGACAAGCAACCATGAAGCAATCCCAGACTCCGATTACATGATGGAACTGACTTAAAGAGCAACAGATTTGACGGAAATGAAGATGCAACCCCGTTTTGCAATGGGGGGGTCCCGCAGTTAAGTGCATTTCTCAAAATCCGTAGCATCCGCCGACCTTCTCGATACAGAGGGGGAACCACCATGTGTCCCCAGAAACTACGCATTGGGAGGGTAGCTGGAACAAGACCAGATTTTAAGCCACTGACCTCCGAACGGACAAGAACCTGACCATCAGAAACGGTTGTACTGCTGTGACACCGGCACGCCGACAAGGCCACCGCGGCACATCCCCCTCCCCCAAATCTCAATGTTTGGAGCAGCACGGCCACAAAGCCCTGCGCAAGCAGACGACACGCACCTCCGAGCAGACGACATCATTGAAATGGAGGGGGGGGGGGTCCGTACATGCAACACAACAGTCTATGACGTCGCGTCTGTGAACCCTGCCAACCCCTACCGTCTGGAGGAAGCTCTCGCATCCCCAGCAAGCCTACTGTCCGACTGGAAACATGCGGAGTTGGAAACTCATCTTGTCACTCACACGGAGCAGAAGAGGCTGCGAGCATCGCGACGTCATGGCCTAACAGATTCCTCTGGCAGAAAGTGTCCGGAACCTCGTTTTTCCATATGGCCTAATGGATTCCCTCTGGCAGAAAGTGTCCGGAACCTCGTTTTTCCATATGGCCTAATGGATTCCCTCTGGCAGAAAGTGTCCGGAACCTCGTTTTTCCATATGGCCCAATGGGTTCCTGTGGCAGAAAGTGTCCGGAACCTCGTTTTTTCATATGGCCTAATGGATTCCTTATGACCTATCCTATGGCCTAACCTATGGCCTAATACACCTTCCCTATGACCTAATCATTTCCGTGTGGGAAAAGAAAAGATTGTATTCCTAAAACGCGAAAATGATTAGGTCATAGGGAAGGTGTATTAGGCCATAGGTTAGGCCATAGGATAGGTCATAAGGAATCCATTAGGCCATATAAAAAAACGAGGTTCCGGGCACTTTCTGCCACAGGAATCAATTAGGCCATATGGAAAAACGAGGTTCCTGACACTTTCTGCCAGAGGGAATCCATTAGGCCATATGGAAAAACGAAGTTCCGGACACTTTCTGCCATAGGGAATCCATTAGGCCATATGGAAAAACAAGGTTCGGGACACTTTCTGCCGGAGGGAACCCATTAGGCCATATGGAAAAACGAGGTTCCTGATTTTTTCTGCCACAGGGAATCGATTAGGCCATATAAGGAACAACGAGGTTCCGGACACTTTCTGCCAGAGAGAATCCATTAGGCCAGAAAGTTCCGGACAGGTCCTGCTACGCAGAGGACATCCAGTAGGCAGATAGAGAAACGACACTCCAGGCTCCTTCGGCCTGGGAACCCATAGGCCATCAGCAAACCCAAGCAGGCAGCCTTTAAAGGCGTTTTGAAAGACAGAAAGAAGATGAATATGGCTGGTGGCCTCCTTTTTGGCAGCATTCAAAGCTTTTCGTTCCTGCTTATGAGTCGCTCCACGCGATCCACCAAGGAGTTCTCCATATGATCAGAGGAGGGCGAAAGCACAACAACGTCGAGCCACGAACAGAAAGAAGATGAACATGGCCCATCCGCAAGGACACAATGCTAGAACTCCAGAAGACTACTGTGGCGATGGTTTGGAAACCTAGACCAGGCTCCAGCAGACTTTGCGAAGACACATCACAGTTCCTGTGCAGTACAGAGAGTCTGCATGGCTTGATCTGCTGTATTCAGAAACGCTGGAGTCACCTCTGGAAAAATTTCCCTGTCTTTGTACGATCTCTGTTTTGGTTACCTCCATAAAGCTGCATAGTCTGGCCGACGAGTTTGCAAAACCAAAAGGGAAACGTTGAAGCCACGTCGGTCAACTTCCCAGAGCTTGAACTACGACTCCCATCCACAGAAAGAACACCAAAAATCCGCGCGGGTCAACTGGCGAGCCCGCTGCACTGCCAGGACGAAGCCCACGTTATGGGGCTGTCGGGCGACCCCATTTCCAGGCCCGCAAAACACAAGCAATTCTGGCTTCGCCAGGTCGGCCCTCCACAGTTGCATTCCGCTGGCTGCAGCAGCAGCAGCAGCAACAAGGGCAAGCACACAGCTGCTTTGGACAAGCCCCGACCTTCCAAACGGTCCTCCACCAGACGTTCCCCAAACTTACCTCATGACATGCGCAGCCGACGAGATTCAGCCGCTGTGGGTGCAGGGATCAAACTTGCGACCCCAAAAATGGGGCCGTCTCGCGGCCCCAGAAAAGGAGCCGCGAAATGCAGCCAACCTCCTCTAATATATTTGACTGGGAACTATAGAGGACCCAAAATTGGGGCCGCGTGGCGGCCCCCATTTTGGGGTCGCGAATTCCTTCATTCTGGGGCCCAAGCCCAAGCCCAAGCCCCTGCATTCCAGACTGCTACACACCGAGGCGACCCGCTCACGGCAGGCATCCAGTGTGAAAAAGACTCTCCAAGAACCAGAAATTTCCACAGACACGTGCTTGTGGAAGTGATTAACATGAGAGAAGCGCGCACAGAGGGGGGCCACTCAAGCGAAGCTAAAATTGCTCAGACTATTCGACCCCACATTTGGAGCCGCCTGCGCTGACCACTTTCACAAAGGCCTTCGAGGCTTCACTTGCGGGCGCTTGAGGCCTGCTGAGGCCATAGAGGTGGATTTTTGACAGCAACATGCACCTCGAGTCTGCAAGTTCCAAAAGAGACAAGCAACCATGAAGCAATCCCAGACTCCGATTACATGATGGAACTGACTTAAAGAGCAACAGATTTGACGGAGATGAAGATGCAACCCCGTTTTGCAATGGGGGGGTCCCGCAGTTAAGTGCATTTCTCAAAATCCGTAGCATCCGCCGACCTTCTCGATACAGAGGGGGAACCACCATGTGTCCCCAGAAACTACGCATTGGGAGGGTAGCTGGAACAAGACCAGATTTTAAGCCACTGACCTCCGAACGGACAAGAACCTGACCATCAGAAACGGTTGTACTGCTGTGACACCGGCACGCCGACAAGGCCACCGCGGCACATCCCCCTCCCCCAAATCTCAATGTTTGGAGCAGCACGGCCACAAAGCCCTGCGCAAGCAGACGACACGCACCTCCGAGCAGACGACGCGACCCCATTTCCAGGCCCGCAAAACACAAGCAATTCTGGCTTCGCCAGGTCGGCCCTCCACAGTTGCATTCCGCTGGCTGCAGCAGCAGCAGCAGCAACAAGGGCAAGCACACAGCTGCTTTGGACAAGCCCCGACCTTCCAAACGGTCCTCCACCAGACGTTCCCCAAACTTACCTCATGACATGCGCAGCCGACGAGATTCAGCCGCTGTGGGTGCAGGGATCAAACTTGCGACCCCAAAAATGGGGCCGTCTCGCGGCCCCAGAAAAGGAGCCGCGAAATGCAGCCAACCTCCTCTAATATATTTGACTGGGAACTATAGAGGACCCAAAATTGGGGCCGCGTGGCGGCCCCCATTTTGGGGTCGCGAATTCCTTCATTCTGGGGCCCAAGCCCAAGCCCAAGCCCCTGCATTCCAGACTGCTACACACCGAGGCGACCCGCTCACGGCAGGCATCCAGTGTGAAAAAGACTCTCCAAGAACCAGAAATTTCCACAGACACGTGCTTGTGGAAGTGATTAACATGAGAGAAGCGCGCACAGAGGGGGGCCACTCAAGCGAAGCTAAAATTGCTCAGACTATTCGACCCCACATTTGGAGCCGCCTGCGCTGACCACTTTCACAAAGGCCTTCGAGGCTTCACTTGCGGGCGCTTGAGGCCTGCTGAGGCCATAGAGGTGGATTTTTGACAGCAACATGCACCTCGAGTCTGCAAGTTCCAAAAGAGACAAGCAACCATGAAGCAATCCCAGACTCCGATTACATGATGGAACTGACTTAAAGAGCAACAGATTTGACGGAAATGAAGATGCAACCCCGTTTTGCAATGGGGGGGTCCCGCAGTTAAGTGCATTTCTCAAAATCCGTAGCATCCGCCGACCTTCTCGATACAGAGGGGGAACCACCATGTGTCCCCAGAAACTACGCATTGGGAGGGTAGCTGGAACAAGACCAGATTTTAAGCCACTGACCTCCGAACGGACAAGAACCTGACCATCAGAAACGGTTGTACTGCTGTGACACCGGCACGCCGACAAGGCCACCGCGGCACATCCCCCTCCCCCAAATCTCAATGTTTGGAGCAGCACGGCCACAAAGCCCTGCGCAAGCAGACGACACGCACCTCCGAGCAGACGACATCATTGAAATGGAGGGGGGGGGGGGTCCGTACATGCAACACAACAGTCTATGACGTCGCGTCTGTGAACCCTGCCAACCCCTACCGTCTGGAGGAAGCTCTCGCATCCCCAGCAAGCCTACTGTCCGACTGGAAACATGCGGAGTTGGAAACTCATCTTGTCACTCACACGGAGCAGAAGAGGCTGCGAGCATCGCGACGTCATGGCCTAACAGATTCCTCTGGCAGAAAGTGTCCGGAACCTCGTTTTTCCATATGGCCTAATGGATTCCCTCTGGCAGAAAGTGTCCGGAACCTCGTTTTTCCATATGGCCTAATGGATTCCCTCTGGCAGAAAGTGTCCGGAACCTCGTTTTTCCATATGGCCCAATGGGTTCCTGTGGCAGAAAGTGTCCGGAACCTCGTTTTTTCATATGGCCTAATGGATTCCTTATGACCTATCCTATGGCCTAACCTATGGCCTAATACACCTTCCCTATGACCTAATCATTTCCGTGTGGGAAAAGAAAAGATTGTATTCCTAAAACGCGAAAATGATTAGGTCATAGGGAAGGTGTATTAGGCCATAGGTTAGGCCATAGGATAGGTCATAAGGAATCCATTAGGCCATATAAAAAAACGAGGTTCCGGGCACTTTCTGCCACAGGAATCAATTAGGCCATATGGAAAAACGAGGTTCCTGACACTTTCTGCCAGAGGGAATCCATTAGGCCATATGGAAAAACGAAGTTCCGGACACTTTCTGCCATAGGGAATCCATTAGGCCATATGGAAAAACAAGGTTCGGGACACTTTCTGCCGGAGGGAACCCATTAGGCCATATGGAAAAACGAGGTTCCTGATTTTTTCTGCCACAGGGAATCGATTAGGCCATATAAGGAACAACGAGGTTCCGGACACTTTCTGCCAGAGAGAATCCATTAGGCCAGAAAGTTCCGGACAGGTCCTGCTACGCAGAGGACATCCAGTAGGCAGATAGAGAAACGACACTCCAGGCTCCTTCGGCCTGGGAACCCATAGGCCATCAGCAAACCCAAGCAGGCAGCCTTTAAAGGCGTTTTGAAAGACAGAAAGAAGATGAATATGGCTGGTGGCCTCCTTTTTGGCAGCATTCAAAGCTTTTCGTTCCTGCTTATGAGTCGCTCCACGCGATCCACCAAGGAGTTCTCCATATGATCAGAGGAGGGCGAAAGCACAACAACGTCGAGCCACGAACAGAAAGAAGATGAACATGGCCCATCCGCAAGGACACAATGCTAGAACTCCAGAAGACTACTGTGGCGATGGTTTGGAAACCTAGACCAGGCTCCAGCAGACTTTGCGAAGACACATCACAGTTCCTGTGCAGTACAGAGAGTCTGCATGGCTTGATCTGCTGTATTCAGAAACGCTGGAGTCACCTCTGGAAAAATTTCCCTGTCTTTGTACGATCTCTGTTTTGGTTACCTCCATAAAGCTGCATAGTCTGGCCGACGAGTTTGCAAAACCAAAAGGGAAACGTTGAAGCCACGTCGGTCAACTTCCCAGAGCTTGAACTACGACTCCCATCCACAGAAAGAACACCAAAAATCCGCGCGGGTCAACTGGCGAGCCCGCTGCACTGCCAGGACGAAGCCCACGTTATGGGGCTGTCGGGCGACCCCATTTCCAGGCCCGCAAAACACAAGCAATTCTGGCTTCGCCAGGTCGGCCCTCCACAGTTGCATTCCGCTGGCTGCAGCAGCAGCAGCAGCAACAAGGGCAAGCACACAGCTGCTTTGGACAAGCCCCGACCTTCCAAACGGTCCTCCACCAGACGTTCCCCAAACTTACCTCATGACATGCGCAGCCGACGAGATTCAGCCGCTGTGGGTGCAGGGATCAAACTTGCGACCCCAAAAATGGGGCCGTCTCGCGGCCCCAGAAAAGGAGCCGCGAAATGCAGCCAACCTCCTCTAATATATTTGACTGGGAACTATAGAGGACCCAAAATTGGGGCCGCGTGGCGGCCCCCATTTTGGGGTCGCGAATTCCTTCATTCTGGGGCCCAAGCCCAAGCCCAAGCCCCTGCATTCCAGACTGCTACACACCGAGGCGACCCGCTCACGGCAGGCATCCAGTGTGAAAAAGACTCTCCAAGAACCAGAAATTTCCACAGACACGTGCTTGTGGAAGTGATTAACATGAGAGAAGCGCGCACAGAGGGGGGCCACTCAAGCGAAGCTAAAATTGCTCAGACTATTCGACCCCACATTTGGAGCCGCCTGCGCTGACCACTTTCACAAAGGCCTTCGAGGCTTCACTTGCGGGCGCTTGAGGCCTGCTGAGGCCATAGAGGTGGATTTTTGACAGCAACATGCACCTCGAGTCTGCAAGTTCCAAAAGAGACAAGCAACCATGAAGCAATCCCAGACTCCGATTACATGATGGAACTGACTTAAAGAGCAACAGATTTGACGGAGATGAAGATGCAACCCCGTTTTGCAATGGGGGGGTCCCGCAGTTAAGTGCATTTCTCAAAATCCGTAGCATCCGCCGACCTTCTCGATACAGAGGGGGAACCACCATGTGTCCCCAGAAACTACGCATTGGGAGGGTAGCTGGAACAAGACCAGATTTTAAGCCACTGACCTCCGAACGGACAAGAACCTGACCATCAGAAACGGTTGTACTGCTGTGACACCGGCACGCCGACAAGGCCACCGCGGCACATCCCCCTCCCCCAAATCTCAATGTTTGGAGCAGCACGGCCACAAAGCCCTGCGCAAGCAGACGACACGCACCTCCGAGCAGACGACGCGACCCCATTTCCAGGCCCGCAAAACACAAGCAATTCTGGCTTCGCCAGGTCGGCCCTCCACAGTTGCATTCCGCTGGCTGCAGCAGCAGCAGCAGCAACAAGGGCAAGCACACAGCTGCTTTGGACAAGCCCCGACCTTCCAAACGGTCCTCCACCAGACGTTCCCCAAACTTACCTCATGACATGCGCAGCCGACGAGATTCAGCCGCTGTGGGTGCAGGGATCAAACTTGCGACCCCAAAAATGGGGCCGTCTCGCGGCCCCAGAAAAGGAGCCGCGAAATGCAGCCAACCTCCTCTAATATATTTGACTGGGAACTATAGAGGACCCAAAATTGGGGCCGCGTGGCGGCCCCCATTTTGGGGTCGCGAATTCCTTCATTCTGGGGCCCAAGCCCAAGCCCAAGCCCCTGCATTCCAGACTGCTACACACCGAGGCGACCCGCTCACGGCAGGCATCCAGTGTGAAAAAGACTCTCCAAGAACCAGAAATTTCCACAGACACGTGCTTGTGGAAGTGATTAACATGAGAGAAGCGCGCACAGAGGGGGGCCACTCAAGCGAAGCTAAAATTGCTCAGACTATTCGACCCCACATTTGGAGCCGCCTGCGCTGACCACTTTCACAAAGGCCTTCGAGGCTTCACTTGCGGGCGCTTGAGGCCTGCTGAGGCCATAGAGGTGGATTTTTGACAGCAACATGCACCTCGAGTCTGCAAGTTCCAAAAGAGACAAGCAACCATGAAGCAATCCCAGACTCCGAGTACATGATGGAACTGACTTAAAGAGCAACAGATTTGACGGAGATGAAGATGCAACCCCGTTTTGCAATGGGGGGGTCCCGCAGTTAAGTGCATTTCTCAAAATCCGTAGCATCCGCCGACCTTCTCGATACAGAGGGGGAACCACCATGTGTCCCCAGAAACTACGCATTGGGAGGGTAGCTGGAACAAGACCAGATTTTAAGCCACTGACCTCCGAACGGACAAGAACCTGACCATCAGAAACGGTTGTACTGCTGTGACACCGGCACGCCGACAAGGCCACCGCGGCACATCCCCCTCCCCCAAATCTCAATGTTTGGAGCAGCACGGCCACAAAGCCCTGCGCAAGCAGACGACACGCACCTCCGAGCAGACGACATCATTGAAATGGAGGGGGGGGGGGGGTCCGTACATGCAACACAACAGTCTATGACGTCGCGTCTGTGAACCCTGCCAACCCCTACCGTCTGGAGGAAGCTCTCGCATCCCCAGCAAGCCTACTGTCCGACTGGAAACATGCGGAGTTGGAAACTCATCTTGTCACTCACACGGAGCAGAAGAGGCTGCGAGCATCGCGACGTCATGGCCTAACAGATTCCTCTGGCAGAAAGTGTCCGGAACCTCGTTTTTCCATATGGCCTAATGGATTCCCTCTGGCAGAAAGTGTCCGGAACCTCGTTTTTCCATATGGCCTAATGGATTCCCTCTGGCAGAAAGTGTCCGGAACCTCGTTTTTCCATATGGCCCAATGGGTTCCTGTGGCAGAAAGTGTCCGGAACCTCGTTTTTTCATATGGCCTAATGGATTCCTTATGACCTATCCTATGGCCTAACCTATGGCCTAATACACCTTCCCTATGACCTAATCATTTCCGTGTGGGAAAAGAAAAGATTGTATTCCTAAAACGCGAAAATGATTAGGTCATAGGGAAGGTGTATTAGGCCATAGGTTAGGCCATAGGATAGGTCATAAGGAATCCATTAGGCCATATAAAAAAACGAGGTTCCGGGCACTTTCTGCCACAGGAATCAATTAGGCCATATGGAAAAACGAGGTTCCTGACACTTTCTGCCAGAGGGAATCCATTAGGCCATATGGAAAAACGAAGTTCCGGACACTTTCTGCCATAGGGAATCCATTAGGCCATATGGAAAAACAAGGTTCGGGACACTTTCTGCCGGAGGGAACCCATTAGGCCATATGGAAAAACGAGGTTCCTGATTTTTTCTGCCACAGGGAATCGATTAGGCCATATAAGGAACAACGAGGTTCCGGACACTTTCTGCCAGAGAGAATCCATTAGGCCAGAAAGTTCCGGACAGGTCCTGCTACGCAGAGGACATCCAGTAGGCAGATAGAGAAACGACACTCCAGGCTCCTTCGGCCTGGGAACCCATAGGCCATCAGCAAACCCAAGCAGGCAGCCTTTAAAGGCGTTTTGAAAGACAGAAAGAAGATGAATATGGCTGGTGGCCTCCTTTTTGGCAGCATTCAAAGCTTTTCGTTCCTGCTTATGAGTCGCTCCACGCGATCCACCAAGGAGTTCTCCATATGATCAGAGGAGGGCGAAAGCACAACAACGTCGAGCCACGAACAGAAAGAAGATGAACATGGCCCATCCGCAAGGACACAATGCTAGAACTCCAGAAGACTACTGTGGCGATGGTTTGGAAACCTAGACCAGGCTCCAGCAGACTTTGCGAAGACACATCACAGTTCCTGTGCAGTACAGAGAGTCTGCATGGCTTGATCTGCTGTATTCAGAAACGCTGGAGTCACCTCTGGAAAAATTTCCCTGTCTTTGTACGATCTCTGTTTTGGTTACCTCCATAAAGCTGCATAGTCTGGCCGACGAGTTTGCAAAACCAAAAGGGAAACGTTGAAGCCACGTCGGTCAACTTCCCAGAGCTTGAACTACGACTCCCATCCACAGAAAGAACACCAAAAATCCGCGCGGGTCAACTGGCGAGCCCGCTGCACTGCCAGGACGAAGCCCACGTTATGGGGCTGTCGGGCGACCCCATTTCCAGGCCCGCAAAACACAAGCAATTCTGGCTTCGCCAGGTCGGCCCTCCACAGTTGCATTCCGCTGGCTGCAGCAGCAGCAGCAGCAACAAGGGCAAGCACACAGCTGCTTTGGACAAGCCCCGACCTTCCAAACGGTCCTCCACCAGACGTTCCCCAAACTTACCTCATGACATGCGCAGCCGACGAGATTCAGCCGCTGTGGGTGCAGGGATCAAACTTGCGACCCCAAAAATGGGGCCGTCTCGCGGCCCCAGAAAAGGAGCCGCGAAATGCAGCCAACCTCCTCTAATATATTTGACTGGGAACTATAGAGGACCCAAAATTGGGGCCGCGTGGCGGCCCCCATTTTGGGGTCGCGAATTCCTTCATTCTGGGGCCCAAGCCCAAGCCCAAGCCCCTGCATTCCAGACTGCTACACACCGAGGCGACCCGCTCACGGCAGGCATCCAGTGTGAAAAAGACTCTCCAAGAACCAGAAATTTCCACAGACACGTGCTTGTGGAAGTGATTAACATGAGAGAAGCGCGCACAGAGGGGGGCCACTCAAGCGAAGCTAAAATTGCTCAAACTATTCGACCCCACATTTGGAGCCGCCTGCGCTGACCACTTTCACAAAGGCCTTCGAGGCTTCACTTGCGGGCGCTTGAGGCCTGCTGAGGCCATAGAGGTGGATTTTTGACAGCAACATGCACCTCGAGTCTGCAAGTTCCAAAAGAGACAAGCAACCATGAAGCAATCCCAGACTCCGATTACATGATGGAACTGACTTAAAGAGCAACAGATTTGACGGAGATGAAGATGCAACCCCGTTTTGCAATGGGGGGGTCCCGCAGTTAAGTGCATTTCTCAAAATCCGTAGCATCCGCCGACCTTCTCGATACAGAGGGGGAACCACCATGTGTCCCCAGAAACTACGCATTGGGAGGGTAGCTGGAACAAGACCAGATTTTAAGCCACTGACCTCCGAACGGACAAGAACCTGACCATCAGAAACGGTTGTACTGCTGTGACACCGGCACGCCGACAAGGCCACCGCGGCACATCCCCCTCCCCCAAATCTCAATGTTTGGAGCAGCACGGCCACAAAGCCCTGCGCAAGCAGACGACACGCACCTCCGAGCAGACGACGCGACCCCATTTCCAGGCCCGCAAAACACAAGCAATTCTGGCTTCGCCAGGTCGGCCCTCCACAGTTGCATTCCGCTGGCTGCAGCAGCAGCAGCAACAAGGGCACGCACACAGCTGCTTTGGACAAGCCCCGACCTTCCAAACGGTCCTCCACCAGACGTTCCCCAAACTTACCTCATGACATGCGCAGCCGACGAGATTCAGCCGCTGTGGGTGCAGGGATCAAACTTGCGACCCAAAAAATGGGGCCGTCTCGCGGCCCCAGAAAAGGAGCCGCGAAATGCAGCCAACCTCCTCTAATATATTTGACTGGGAACTATAGAGGACCCAAAATTGGGGCCGCGTGGCGGCCCCCATTTTGGGGTCGCGAATTCCTTCATTCTGGGGCCCAAGCCCAAGCCCGAGCCCCTGCATTCCAGACTGCTACACACCGAGGCGACCCGCTCACGGCAGGCATCCAGTGTGAAAAAGACTCTCCAAGAACCAGAAATTTCCACAGACACGTGCTTGTGGAAGTGATTAACATGAGAGGAGCGCGCACAGAGGGGGGCCACTCAAGCGAAGCTAAAATTGCTCAGACTATTCGACCCCACATTTGGAGCCGCCTGCGCTGACCACTTTCACAAAGGCCTTCGAGGCTTCACTTGCGGGCGCTTGAGGCCTGCTGAGGCCATAGAGGTGGATTTTTGACAGCAACATGCGCCTCGAGTCTGCAAGTTCCAAAAGAGACAAGCAACCATGAAGCAATCCCAGACTCCGATTACATGATGGAACTGACTTAAAGAGCAACAGATTTGACGGAAATGAAGATGCAACCCCGTTTTGCAATGGGGGGGTCCCGCAGTTAAGTGCATTTCTCAAAATCCGTAGCATCCGCCGACCTTCTCGATACAGAGGGGGAACCACTATGTGTCCCCAGAAACTACGCATTGGGAGGGTAGCTGGAACAAGACCAGATTTTAAGCCACTGACCTCCGAACGGACAAGAACCTGACCATCAGAAACGGTTG
This sequence comes from Symbiodinium sp. CCMP2592, assembly GCA_905221615.1. Classification (NCBI taxonomy): domain Eukaryota; class Dinophyceae; order Suessiales; family Symbiodiniaceae; genus Symbiodinium; species Symbiodinium sp. CCMP2592. The sequence continues at coordinate 190,680 of CAJNDT010000466.1, forward strand.
TACTGCTGTGACACCGGCACGGCGACAAGGCCACCGCGGCACATCCCCCTCCCCCAAATCTCAATGTTTGGAGCAGCACGGCCACAAAGCCCTGCGCAAGCAGACGACACGCACCTCCGAGCAGACGACATCATTGAAATGGAGGGGCGGGGGGGTCCGTACATGCAACACAACAGTCTATGACGTCGCGTCTGTGAACCCTGCCAACCCCTACCGTCTGGAGGAAGCTCTCGCATCCCCAGCAAGCCTACTGTCCGACTGGAAACATGCGGAGTTGGAAACTCATCTTGTCACTCACACGGAGCAGAAGAGGCTGCGCGCATCGCGACGTCATGGCCTAACAGATTCCTCTGGCAGAAAGTGTCCGGAACCTCGTTTTTCCATATGGCCTAATGGATTCCCTCTGGCAGAAAGTGTCCGGAACCTCGTTTTTCCATATGGCCTAATGGATTCCCTCTGGCAGAAAGTTTCCGGAACCTCGTTTTTCCATATGGCCCAATGGGTTCCTGTGGCAGAAAGTGTCCGGAACCTCGTTTTTTCATATGGCCTAATGGATTCCTTATGACCTATCCTATGGCCTAAACTATGGCCTAATACACCTTCCCTATGACCTAATCATTTCCGTGTGGGAAAAGAAAAGATTGTATTCCTAAAACGCGAAAATGATTAGGTCATAGGGAAGGTGTATTAGGCCATAGGTTAGGCCATAGGATAGGTCATACGGAATCCATTAGGCCATATAAAAAAACGAGGTTCCGGGCACTTTCTGCCACAGGAATCAATTAGGCCATATGGAAAAACGAGGTTCCTGACACTTTCTGCCAGAGGGAATCCATTAGTCCATATGGAAAAACGAAGTTCCGGACACTTTCTGCCATAGGGAATCCATTAGGCCATATGGAAAAACAAGGTTCGGGACACTTTCTGCCGGAGGGAACCCATTAGGCCATATGGAAAAACGAGGTTCCTGATTTTTTCTGCCACAGGGAATCGATTCGGCCATATAAGGAACAACGAGGTTCCGGACACTTTCTGCCAGAGAGAATCCATTAGGCCAGAAAGTTCCTGACAGGTCCTGCTACGCAGAGGACATCCAGTAGGCAGATAGAGAAACGACACTCCAGGCTCCTTCGGCCTGGGAACCCATAGGCCATCAGCAAACCCAAGCAGGCAGCCTTTAAAGGCGTTTTGAAAGACAGAAAGAAGATGAATATGGCTGGTGGCCTCCTTTTTGGCAGCATTCACAGCTTTTCGTTCCTGCTTATGAGTCGCTCCACGCGATCCACCAAGGAGTTCTCCATATGATCAGAGGAGGGCGAAAGCACAACAACGTCGAGCCACGAACAGAAAGAAGATGAACATGGCCCATCCGCAAGGACACAATGCTAGAACTCCAAAAGACTACTGTGGCGATGGTTTGGAAACCTAGACCAGGCTCCAGCAGACTTTGCGAAGACACATCACAGTTCCTGTGCAGTACAGAGAGTCTGCATGGCTTGATCTGCTGTATTCAGAAACGCTGGAGTCACCTCTGGAAAAATTTCCCTGTCTTTGTACGATCTCTGTTTTGGTTACCTCCATAAAGCTGCATAGTCTGGCCGACGAGTTTGCAAAACCAAAAGGGAAACGTTGAAGCCACGTCGGGCAACTTCCCAGAGCTTGAACTACGACTCCCATCCACAGAAAGAACACCAAAAATCCGCGCGGGTCAACTGGCGAGCCCGCTGCACTGCCAGGACGAAGCCCACGTTATGGGGCTGTCGGGCGACACCATTTCCAGGCCCGCAAAACACAAGCAATTCTGGCTTCGCCAGGTCGGCCCTCCACAGTTGCATTCCGCTGGCTGCAGCAGCAGCAGCAGCAACAAGGGCAAGCATACAGCTGCTTTGGACAAGCCCCGACCTTCCAAACGGTCCTCCACCAGACGTTCCCCAAACTTACCTCATGACATGCGCAGCCGACGAGATTCAGCCGCTGTGGGTGCGGGGATCAAACTTGCGACCCCAAAAATGGGGCCGTCTCGCGGCCCCAGAAAAGGAGCCGCGAAATGCAGCCAACCTCCTCTAATATATTTGACTGGGAACTATAGAGGACCCAAAATTGGGGCCGCGTGGCGGCCCCCATTTTGGGGTCGCGAATTCCTTCATTCTGGGGCCCCAGCCCAAGCCCAAGCCCCTGCATTCCAGACTGCTACACACCGAGGCGACCCGCTCACGGCAGGCATCCAGTGTGAAAAAGACTCTCCAAGAACCAGAAATTTCCACAGACACGTGCTTGTGAAAGTGATTAACATGAGAGAAGCGCGCACAGAGGGGGGCCACTCAAGCGAAGCTAAAATTGCTCAGACTATTCGACCCCACATTTGGAGCCGCCTGCGCTGACCACTTTCACAAAGGCCTTCGAGGCTTCACTTGCGGGCGCTTGAGGCCTGCTGAGGCCATAGAGGTGGATTTTTGACAGCAACATGCACCTCGAGTCTGCAAGTTCCAAAAGAGACAAGCAACCATGAAGCAAGCCCAGACTCCGAGTACATGATGGAACTGACTTAAAGAGCAACAGATTTGACGGAGATGAAGATGCAACCCCGTTTTGCAATGGGGGGGTCCCGCAGTTAAGTGCATTTCTCAAAATCCGTAGCATCCGCCGACCTTCTCGATACAGAGGGTGAACCACCATGTGTCCCCAGAAACTACGCATTGGGAGGGTAGCTGGAACAAGACCAGATTTTAAGCCACTGACCTCCGAACGGACAAGAACCTGACCATCAGAAACGGTTGTACTGCTGTGACACCGGCACGCCGACAAGGCCACCGCGGCACATCCCCCCCCCCCAAATCTCAATGTTTGGAGCAGCACGGCCACAAAGCCCTGCGCAAGCAGACGACACGCACCTCCGAGCAGACGACATCATTGAAATGGAGGGGGGGGGGGGGTCCGTACATGCAACACAACAGTCTATGACGTCGCGTCTGTGAACCCTGCCAACCCCTACCGTCTGGAGGAAGATCTCGCATCCCCAGCAAGCCTACTGTCCGACTGGAAACATGCGGAGTTGGAAACTCATCTTGTCACTCACACGGAGCAGAAGAGGCTGCGAGCATCGCTACGTCATGGCCTAACAGATTCCTCTGGCAGAAAGTGTCCGGAACCTCGTTTTTCCATATGGCCTAATGGATTCCCTCTGGCAGAAAGTGTCCGGAACCTCGTTTTTCCATATGGCCTAATGGGTTCCCTCTGGCAGAAAGTGTCCGGAACCTCGTTTTTCCATATGGCCCAATGGGTTCCTGTGGCAGAAAGTGTCCGGAACCTCGTTTTTTCATATGGCCTAATGGATTCCTTATGACCTATCCTATGGCCTACCCTATGGCCTAATACACCTTCCCTATGACCTAATCATTTCCGTGTGGGAAAAGAAAAGATTGTAGTCCTAAAACGCGAAAATTATTAGGTCTAGGGAAGGTGTATTTAGTCCATAGTTAGGCCATAGGAAGTCATAAGGAAATCCATTAGCCATATAAAAAAACGAGTTTCCAGCTTTCCTGGCCACAGGAATCAAAAACCAAAAAATTAGGCCATATGGAAAAACAAGGTTCCTGACACTTTCTGCCAGAGGGAATCCATTAGGCCATATGGAAAAACGAAGTTCCGGACACTTTCTGCCATAGGGAATCCATTAGGCCATATGGAAAAACAAGGTTAGGGACACTTTCTGCCGGAGGGAACCCATTAGGCCATATGGAAAAACGAGGTTCCTGATTTTTTCTGCCACAGGGAATCGATTAGGCCATATAAGGAACAACGAGGTTCCGGACACTTTCTGCCAGAGAGAATCCATTAGGCCAGAAAGTTCCGGACAGGTCCTGCTACGCAGAGGACATCCCGTAGGCAGATAGAGAAACGACACTCCAGGCTCCTTCGGCCTGGGAACCCATAGGCCATCAGCAAACCCAAGCAGGCAGCCTTTAAAGGCGTTTTGAACGGACGAAAGAATATGAAGATGGCCTGTGGCCTCCTTGTGGCCAGCATTCAAAGCTTTTCGTTCCTGCTTATGAGTCGCTCCACGCGATCCACCAAGGAGTTCTCCATATGATCAGAGGAGGGCGAAAGCACAAGAACGTCGAGCCACGAACAGAAAGAAGATGAACATGCCCATCCGCAAGGACACAATGCTAGAACTCCAGAAGACTACTGTGGCGATGGTTTGGAAACCTAGACCAGGCTCCAGCAGACTTTGCGAAGACACATCACAGTTACTGTGCAGTACAGAGAGTCTGCATGGCTTGATCTGCTGTATTCAGAAACGCTGGAGTCACCTCTGGAAAATTTCCCCTGTCTTTGTACGATCTTCTGTTTTGGTTACTCCATAAAGCTGCATAGTCTGGGCCGACGAGTTTCAAAACCAAAAGGGAACGTTGAAAGCCACGTCCGGTCAACTTTCCATCGCTTGAACTACAACCTCCATCCACAGAAACAACACCAAAATCCGCCCCCGGTCAACTGCTAGCCCTCTGCACTGCCAGGACGAAGCCACGTTAATGGGGCTGTCGGGCGACCCCCAGTTCCAGCCCGCAACACACAAGCACTTCTTGCGTCGCCAGGTCGGCCCCTCCCATTTGCATTCCGCTGGCTGCAGCAGCATCAGCAACAGGACACTCACCACCTGGCTTTTGACAAGCCCCGACCTTCCAACGGTCCTCCCCCAGCCGTTCCCCAAAACTTACCCAAAAAGAAGCTCATGACATGCGCAGCCGACGAGATTCAGCCGCTGTGGGTGCAGGGATCAAACTTGCGACCCCAAAATGGGGCCGTCTCGCGGCCCCAGAAAAGGAGCCGCGAAATGCAGCCAACCTCCTCTAATATATTTGACTGGGAACTATAGAGGACCCAAAATTGGGGCCGCGTGGCGGCCCCCATTTTGGGGTCGCGAATTCCTTCATTCTGGGGCCCAAGCCCAAGCCCACGCCCCTGCATTCCAGACTGCTACACACCGAGGCGACCCGCTCACGGCAGGCATCCAGTGTGAAAAAGACTCTCCAAGAACCAGAAATTTCCACAGACACGTGCTTGTGGAAGTGATTAACATGAGAGAAGCGCGCACAGTTGCATTCCGCTGGCTGCAGCAGCAGCAGCAGCAACAAGGGCAAGCACACAGCTGCTTTGACAAGCCCCGACCTTCCAAACGGTCCTCCACCAGACGTTCCCCAAACTTACCTCATGACATGCGCAGCCGACGAGATTCAGCCGCTGTGGGTGCAGGGATCAAACTTGCGACCCCCAAAATGGGGCCGTCTCGCGGCCCCAGAAAAGGAGCCGCGAAATGCAGCCAACCTCCTCTAATATATTTGACTGGGAACTATAGAGGACCCAAAATTGGGGCCGCGTGGCGGCCCCCATTTTGGGGTCGCGAATTCCTTCATTCTGGGGCCCAAGCCCAAGCCCAAGCCCCTGCATTCCAGACTGCTACACACCGAGTCGACCCGCTCACGGCAGGCATCCAGTGTGAAAAAGACTCTCCAAGAACCAGAAATTTCCACAGACACGTGCTTGTGGAAGTGATTAACATGAGAGAAGCGTGCACAGAGGGGGGCCACTCAAGCGAAGCTAAAATTGCTCAGACTATTCGACCCCACATTTGGAGCCGCCTGCGCTGACCACTTTCACAAAGGCCTTCGAGGCTTCACTTGCGGGCGCCTGAGGCCTGCTGAGGCCATAGAGGTGGATTTTTGACAGCAACATGCACCTCGAGTCTGCAAGTTCCAAAAGAGACAAGCAACCATGAAGCAATCCCAGACTCCGAGTACATGATGGAACTGACTTAAAGAGCAACAGATTTGACGGAGATGAAGATGCAACCCCGTTTTGCAATGGGGGGGTCCCGCAGTTAAGTGCATTTCTCAAAATCCGTAGCATCCGCCGACCTTCTCGATACAGAGGGGGAACCACCATGTGTCCCCAGAAACTACGCATTGGGAGGGTAGCTGGAACAAGACCAGATTTTAAGCCACTGACCTCCGACCGGACAAGAACCTGACCATCAGAAACGGTTGTACTGCTGTGACACCGGCACGCCGACAAGGCCACCGCGGCACATCCCCCTCCCCCAAATCTCAATGTTTGGAGCAGCACTGCCACAAAGCCCTGCGCAAGCAGACGACACGCACCTCCGAGCAGACGACATCATTGAAATGGAGGGGGGGTCCGTACATGCAACACAACAGTCTATGACGTCGCGTCTGTGAACCCTGCCAACCCCTACCGTCTGGAGGAAGCTCTCGCATCCCCAGCAAGCCTACTGTCCGACTGGAAACATGCGGAGTTGGAAACTCATCTTGTCACTCACACGGAGCATAAGAGGCTGCGAGCATCGCGACGTCATGGCCTAACAGATTCCTCTGGCAGAAAGTGTCCGGAACCTCGTTTTTCCATATGGCCTAATGGATTCCCTCTGGCAGAAAGTGTCCGGAACCTCGTTTTTCCATATGGCCTAATGGATTCCCTCTGGCAGAAAGTGTCCGGAACCTCGTTTTTCCATATGGCCCAATGAGTTCCTGTGGCAGAAAGTGTCCGGAACCTCGTTTTTTCATATGGCCTAATGGATTCCTTATGACCTATCCTATGGCCTAACCTATGGCCTAATACACCTTCCCTATGACCTAATCATTTCCGTGTGGGAAAAGAAAAGATTGTATTCTTAAAACGCGAAAATGATTAGGTCATAGGGAAGGTGTATTAGGCCATAGGTTAGGCCATAGGATAGGTCATAAGGAATCCATTAGGCCATATAAAAAAACGAGGTTCCGGGCACTTTCTGCCACAGGAATCAATTAGGCCGCATGGAAAAACGAGGTTCCTGACACTTTCTGCCAGAGGGAATCCATTAGGCCATATGGAAAAACGAGGTTCCGGACACTTTCTGCCATAGGGATCCATTAGGCCATATGGAAAAACAAGGTTCGGGACACTTTCTGCCGGAGGGAACCCATTAGGCCATATGGAAAAACGAGGTTCCTGATTTTTTCTGCCACAGGGAATCGATTAGGCCATATAAGGAACAACGAGGTTCCGGACACTTTCTGCCAGAGAGAATCCATTCGGCCAGAAAGTTCCGGACAGGTCCTGCTACGCAGAGGACATCCAGTAGGCAGATAGAGAAACGACACTCCAGGCTCCTTCGGCCTGGGAACCCATAGGCTATCAGCAAACCCAAGCAGGCAGCCTTTAAAGGCGTTTTGAAAGACAGAAAGAAGATGAATATGGCTGGTGGCCTCCTTTTTGGCAGCATTCAAAGCTTTTCGTCCCTGCTCAAGGAGTTCTCCATATGATCAGAGGAGGGCGAAAGCACAACAACGTCGAGCCACGAACAGAAAGAAGATGAACATGGCCCATCCGCAAGGACACAATGCTAGAACTCCAGAAGACTACTGTGGCTATGGTTTGGAAACCTAGACCAGGCTCCAGCAGACTTTGCGAAGACACATCACAGTTCCTGTGCAGTACAGAGAGTCTGCATGGCTTGATCTGCTGTATTCAGAAACGCTGGAGTCACCTCTGGAAAAATTTCCCTGTCTTTGTACGATCTCTGTTTTGGTTACCTCCATAAAGCTGCATAGTCTGGCCGACGAGTTTGCAAAACCAAAAGGGAAACGTTGAAGCCACGTCGGTCAACTTCCCCGAGCTTGAACTACGACTCCCATCCACAGAAAGAACACCAAAAATCCGCGCGGGTCAACTGGCGAGCCCGCTGCACTGCCAGGACGAAGCCCACGTTATGGGGCTGTCGGGCGACCCCATTTCCAGGCCCGCAAAACACAAGCAATTCTGGCTTCGCCAGGTCGTCCCTCCACAGTTGCATTCCGCTGGCTGCAGCAGCAGCAGCAGCAACAAGGGCAAGCACACAGCTGCTTTGGACAAGCCCCGACCTTCCAAACGGTCCTCCACCAGACGTTCCCCAAACTTACCTCATGACATGCGCAGCCGACGAGATTCAGCCGCTGTGGGTGCAGGGATCAAACTTGCGACCCCAAAAATGGGGCCGTCTCGCGGCCCCAGAAAAGGAGCCGCGAAATGCAGCCAACCTCCTCTAATATATTTGACTGGGAACTATAGAGGACCCAAAATTGGGGCCGCGTGGCTGCCCCCATTTTGGGGTCGCGAATTCCTTCATTCTGGGGCCCAAGCCCAAGCCCAAGCCCCTGCATTCCAGACTGCTACACACCGAGGCGACCCGCTCACGGCAGGCATCCAGTGTGAAAAAGACTCTCCAAGAACCAGAAATTTCCACAGACACGGGCTTGTGGAAGTGATTAACATGAGAGAAGCGCGCACAGAGGGGGGCCACTCAAGCGAAGCTAAAATTGCTCAAACTATTCGACCCCACATTTGGAGCCGCCTGCGCTGACCACTTTCACAAAGGCCTTCGAGGCCTCACGTGCGGGCGCTTGAGGCCTGCTGAGGCCATAGAGGTGGATTTTTGACAGCAACATGCACCTCGAGTCTGCAAGTTCCAAAAGACACAAGCAACCATGAAGCAATCCCAGACTCCGATTACATGATGGAACTGACTTAAAGAGCAACAGATTTGACGGAGATGAAGATGCAACCCCGTTTTGCAATGGGGGGGGTCCCGCAGTTAAGTGCATTTCTCAAAATCCGTAGCATCCGCCGACCTTCTCGATACAGAGGGGGAACCACCATGTGTCCCCAGAAACTACGCATTGGGATGGTAGCTGGAACAAGACCAGATTTTAAGCCACTGACCTCCGAACGGACAAGAACCTGACCATCAGAAACGGTTGTACTGCTGTGACACCGGCACGCCGACAAGGCCACCGCGTCACATCCCCCTCCCCCAAATCTCAATGTTTGGAGCAGCACGGCCACAAAGCCCTGCGCAAGCAGACGACACGCACCTCCGAGCAGACGACATCATTGACATGGAGGGGGGGGGTCCGTACATGCAACACAACAGTCTATGACGTCGCGTCTGTGAACCCTGCCAACCCCTACCGTCTGGAGGAAGCTCTCGCATCCCCAGCAAGCCTACTGTCCCACTGGAAACATGCGGAGTTGGAAACTCATCTTGTCACTCACACGGAGCAGAAGAGGCTGCGAGCATCGCGACGTCATGGCCTAACAGATTCCTCTGGCAGAAAGTGTCCGGAACCTCGTCTTTCCATATGGCCTAATGGATTCCCTCTGGCAGAAAGTGTCCGGAACCTCGTTTTTCCATATGGCCTAATGGATTCCCTCTGGCAGAAAGTGTCCGGAACCTCGTTTTTCCATCTGGCCCAATGGGTTCCTGTGGCAGAAAGTGTCCGGAACCTCGTTTTTTCATATGGCCTAATGGATTCCTTATGACCTATCCTATGGCCTAACCTATGGCCTAATACACCTTCCCTATGACCTAATCATTTCCGTGTGGGAAAAGAAAAGATTGTATTCCTAAACCGCGAAAATGATTAGGTCATAGGGAAGGTGTATTAGGCCATAGGTTAGGCCATAGGATAGGTCATAAGGAATCCATTAGGCCATATAAAAAAACGAGGTTCCAGGCACTTTCTGCCACAGGAATCAATTAGGCCATATGGAAAAACGAGGTTCCTGACACTTTCTGCCATAGGGAATCCATTAGGCCATATGGAAAAACGAAGTTCCGGACACTTTCTGCCATAGGGAATCCATTAGGCCATATGGAAAAACAAGGTTCGGGACACTTTCTGCCGGAGGGAACCCATTAGGCCATATGGAAAAACGAGGTTCCTGATTTTTCTGCCACAGGGAATCGATTAGGCCATATAAGGAACAAGGAGGTTCCGGACACTTTCTGCCAGAGAGAATCCATTAGGCCAGAAAGTTCCGGACAGGTCCTGCTACGCAGAGGACATCCAGTAGGCAGATAGAGAAACAACACTCCAGGCTCCTTCGGCCTGGGAACCTATAGGCCATCAGCAAACCCAAGCAGGCAGCCTTTAAAGGCGTTTTGAAAGACAGAAAGAAGATGAATATGGCTGGTGGCCTCCTTTTTGGCAGCATTCAAAGCTTTTCGTTCCTGCTCAAGGAGTTCTACATATGATCAGAGGAGGGCGAAAGCACAACAACGTCGAGCCACGAACAGAAAGAAGATGAACATGGCCCATCCGCAAGGACACAA